>JBBPBX010098551.1:0-12670 GCA_038048925.1 Garcialebias charrua
AGGTGGTGAGCCCATGGGAAGGAGGACCCACGTCTCCTCTTAGGGCTGTGCCCGGCCGAGCTCCATGGGTAAAAGCCCGGCCACCAGGCGCTCGCCAACGTGCCCCTCCTCCGGGCCTGGCTCCAGAGTGGGGCCCTGGTGACCCGCGTCCGGGCGAGGGAACATTGTTTCCAGTGATTTGACTCATCATAAGGGGTCAGATTGTTTAATCTGATTGTTTGAAAAAAGGGGCAGATATAATAAGATTTATTCTTCTTTCTGCTACCTTTCATTTTTTTATATTTTGTACATTATCATTTATGGGATTGTCTTGTATTGTGTTTCTTTTGTAAAAAAAATGAACAAATTTAATAAACAAACATAAACAAACATAAACAAACAATATAAAAAAGATTATGTTAAGGCCCAGTTTAGTTGAGACGTGTACAAATGTCAACGTGATGTATGTTAGTAAAGACTGAATCAAACAGCTTCATAAACAGTGAACGACACAAGCCTCCTGGTGTCCTGAAGGCCTCGTGTCTCACATTGTTTCAGGAGGGACACAATGCGTCTCCAGAAATACATTGGTGCGCGCACACACACACACGCACGCACACACACACGTACGCACGTACACACACACACACACGCACACACACACACACACACACACTACAGAGTCCACTCTACAGAATCCAGCTGTCTCTGTCTCTGCCATTACTGTAAGAAAATCCCTTCGACCGGCGCGCTGACCCGAACCATCAATCTCTCTCTGTTTGACAGAAACTATTTACACCTGTTCTCCCACAGTCCAGCGTCCCTCAGTCCACACTCAGACCCTCTTGCATCCACTGCACCACAGTCCAACATCCCTCTGTCCATACTCAGACCCTCAGAGACCCACTGCACCACAGTCCAATGTCCCTCTGTCCATACTCAGACCCTAATGGGACGTCCACACCAAACGGCTTTTCAACTGCAGGAGCGTCCAGTTTACATGCAAAGTCAATGGGGGACGCGCCTCCGGGCGCATCTTGGCGTCGGGCGTCACGTCACGTGCGTGTTGAGCGTGCTGGAAAGCGTTTTCCGTGCACGTGAACCCGAGTCAGCCTCCAAAGCACGCCTTGAAAATGTTTAGGATTTTGCCATTCAAACTCGCGAACGTGTGTGTCAACCAATCAGGGAGAGTCGGGGGGAGGGGAGAGAGGGAGAGTCCGCTATGCGACGTGGAAACGAGGGGACGGGTATTGCGCAACTATGTGACGTATTGTTTGTGGGACACAGAAAAAACCCGCGAAGTCGTGTACTATGGAAGAGAAACTCATTGTAGCTGTGTGTTCGCGACAAGTCCTTTACGACCAGTCAAGTCTGCTCTACAGAGACAGAAATAAAAAGCTCCTTGCCTGGCGGAGTGCAGTGAGGAACTCTGTATACCGGTAAGCTCCCCCCCCCTCCCCGCCGCCGCCGCAGCTTCACGTTCTGGTCTGGACACCCCTGGGTCCAGTGCGTCCACTTGTGTGCGGGATGAGCTTTTTTGCCGTTGAAAAGCCGTTCGGTGTGGACGTACCATAAGAGACCCACTGATCCACAGTCAAACGTCCCTCAGTCCACACTCGGACCCTTAGAGACCCACTGTGCCACAGTCCAACGTCCCTCTGTCCATACTCAGACCCTCAGAGACCCACTGGGCCACAGTCCAACGTCCCTCAGCCCACACTCAGACCCTTAGAGACCCACTGTGCCACAGTCCAACGTCCTTCCAATGCTTCCAACATCTTTCTCCATAACTTCTGTTTACACATGAACCTATGCAGAAAGAGTTTTCAGTATTCATCACATCCATCTGTCAACAGAGTTTTATGTTCTTGTCTGATACATGTTGGAATTCAATGTGGAGAAAACAATCCGAACAAATGTTCAAAACATAAAGGTTCAGCCTTTGGACGTCGGACGACAACACAACCGTTTGGCACTGAGCATCACTAAACACTGCGAAAAGCTGCGTTTAAAATCTTTAAAACCGTACGGTTGATCAGGATGTCACAGTGCAACCAAACAGGTTTCTGCTGAGGACCGTGTCAAGTGGAAACACAGCTGCACTTCCTGTTATCCCGAGTCCAGCTGCCAAGCCTCGTCGGTTCAGGAAAACAAATCCTGCTGCTGAGCTCAGACCTGACTGACTTTCACTGACGTTTGTTTACGTCCAACAAGTGACTTCCATCCGTTTCAACAGAAGGCGAGGTGGAAACTTCAGTCTGTGACCTGGACCACAAAAAAAAAGATTAAATTACAACCGCATGGTTCGATCTGCAATTTAGAATTAAACTAAGAATCTTGCATGCCATATAGATCTTGCACAACCTGTTGATGTTCAGAGTTTGTGATGGGGATGACTTTCAGCTACTACCACACCAAATTTTAGCTCAATATACAGGTGGTCCCCGACTTACGACGGCCTCGACTTACGGCGATCCGAATTTATGAACGAATCATATTGATAAAAATATGAAGAAAAAAATTGTGTTCAAATGTTCTTGATTTCATGTGTACAGCACTTTGTTGCAGCTGTGGTTGTTTTAAATGGCGTTATAAATAAAGTATCATTATTATTATTATTTTTATCATAATTTTTAGGCCTATTTGCGCAGCTTCCGGCAGTTTTCGACAGTTTTTGGCACTGCCGCTGTGTCCGCCATTTTGCGGTTAGCTTTGGTTAGCTCCATCCTCGACAGCCGGCTTTGGAGGACTGTGTCCGATAAGAGGTTGCCTCATATGGATAAATGAGCTGGAAACGCTCTGTGAACTCTGTGGACGTCTCAGGCCCGGAGCAGCAGCAGCCGATCGCTAACCCTGGACACCGAGCTATGTTTTCGGCAGTGTCCGCCATTTTGCGGTTAGCTTCGGTTAGCTCTGACCGCGGTAAGCAGCAAACAGCGAGCGTGACCGGAGGAGCCACGAGCTAAAATGCTAACGCTAGCCCCTCCATGGACATGGATCCGACGGGCTGTCTGCTGCAGCCGGGAGCTCGCCTCGATGTCCGCCTGGTAGCCTCAGATGTTGGATGAACACCGAGCTAACAAGCTAAAATGCGGATAAACAGCTGCACAGCCTTTTGGAGGGACTAAAATGCTAACGCGGCCCCACCGGGGACACGGAGATGAACGGGCGGCGGAGACCAGCTCACAGTAAGAAATTGTATTTTTTTATTTAATTACAGTATGTCTAAATGTACTGTACCGTATGTGTTTTTTGATAATTATGTAGGGTACTGTGTTAGGATAGGTGAAGTGCGTGGTAACTTACAGTACCGTACATGTACGTGTATTAGTGGCGGCTGTGGTGTGCTTTCCTACTTACGTTAATTTCGTGTTACAAACGGTGCGCAGGAACGGAACTCCTTCGTAAGTCGGGGACCACCTGTATTTGAACTATGATTTTTCCTGTGGTCATCAACAGTCAGACTGAGTTTAAAGTAAATCCCCAACTTCTAAAAGTTTCAATTCATTTTTCATTTGATTTATCCAGTGATCAGTGAGATATTTTGCTAACAGACAGAGTTAACTCAGTTTGTGAGTAGTGCTTAAATTATGTTTTGGGGATGATACTTGGCCACAGCCACACCCAGTTTTAGCTCAATGTCTGTAAAACTGGCTGAGCCGCAGTCTTGTTTGTGTTCATTAAGATCAGTTGGTTGTGTCGGCCATCTTTAATTGGACTAACTCCAAAAGTCAAACAGTTGCAGACAAACATCCAACGAATATTTGATCAAGTTGTGCTCAGTTCTGTGCACGAGTCATGTTTTAATCTGCCCACAGCGCAGACGAACGAGCACAAAGGCCCACACACTCAGGCGGAGACGTCTCCGTGTCTCATCCTGGACGTCCGTCCTGCTGGGAGGTATAGCGCTAAACAAACATCTTACCTGCACAGGTAACCTGAGAGGAGACCCTCCACCTCCCCGTTTCCTGCCCGAGTCAAGTATTAGCAGGCAGCGCTGGGCCTCAGGGGGCCTGTTTGTGTTCCTAATGGAGAAGAGGAGCAAACAGGTGCGTTGATGTTGGTGGTGGGGGGAGGATGAAGAGTGATGGCTGAAGTGTGAAGGTAAATCTGGTTGGACGGATGATCTATGGCCACGCTGAAACAAGAAGAGGAAAACAGTTCAGTAAAAGAAGGAGTTTAAAAGGCTTTGGTGGTTTTTGTCTGGAGTATTTTTACCACAGTTTGTGTGTTGGGGGTGGGGGGCAGCAGTTGTGGCCTAAAGGTTGGATCAGAGGATCACCGCTTCAAATCCCACAACCTGCCAGGAATGTTGGAGCTGAACAACTGAAGGAAAACAGCTGTGGAAACATTTAATTAGAACAAGAATCTTAAAGACACAAACGTCCCGTCTCTCCTGAATTAAACGTTTGCTTTAATCTTGACATTTGAGGTTGTTGTTAAACTTTTAGTGTGAATTTTATTTTATTTTTGTGTGGTTTTTTTTTTGGTTGGTTTCCACAGTGAGCAAACTCATGCAAGAGATTTGGGTCCTGATGCAACCTGGGGCTCAAACCTGCAGCCTGAGAATTATAAGACCTCAGCACAGACCACTGAGCCACCACAACCGTTACTTTAGTGTTAATTAATTAAATCACTTCTTTTAACTAATCCTGTCAAAGATCCTCGGCTTTAGCTATGAGATGAACTACAGGTGAATGGTGGTCTGAACCCTGATACCGACGGTCCAAGTGGCCTTTGCATCGACTGAGTTCATCTGTATCGAACAATGCGTTGGTTTGATTCCTGTGTTGGTACCGTATTTTCCGCTTGATAAGTCGCACCCTTATTGCCAATAATTTATTGCCAATAATTTATTGCCAATAATTGGGCAAAGCAACCTATGTCGCTTTGTCCAATTATTGGCAATAAATTGGAAAAATCCATAAACAGGTCGCACCTACGTCACTGCCGACGTAACGCGTCACCGCTGAGACAACCCGGAAATGTGGTCCGAGTGTTTAGCTCTGCTACAAATGTCTGCCACAGGAGCGCACAGCAAGGCTTTAAGAAGATTAACACGATAAAAACAATTATTTGTTTGCTAAAAATTATAGCAAAGATGTGTCTTAGCTTAACCGTCCCTTAATAAATTCACGTAATGGTCAAATCTGCTGGATTTAAATTGTTTCGCTTTGACGACTTCCAAACGGTCGCGCGCGCTGCGAAAATAAATTATGAATAAATCGAATTTTATCTCAAACAACTCCAACAGCTAACAGTTTGTAAATGAACACCAAATAATTACTTTCTGTAAGTTTAAAGAAAATCTGCCGAGTGGTTTATGAGCTATTTGCTAAAATATACACGGAAAAAACCTGAAGCTAGCCGCGACACGTTTATGCCCATAAAACATCAAATTTTATCTCAAACATCTCATAAAGCTAGTCAGTTGTAAATGTCCATACAGTGATTACTTTCTGTAAGTTTGATCAAAATCTGTCCTGTGGTTCTTGACTTATCTTGCTAACAAACACTGAGCTAACAGTAGTTACCTCCAGAGCAGGAGGCCGGGCAGCGACAGAGTCAGTCCAACCAGAGGAGGCTGCCGTCGGACACATGAGGTGGGAACGGTCGGTGTACCCTAGCGGACAAAAGTGGTACTGCACCATTTTTTGCCAAAATGAAAAACGGTCATATCTGAGCCAAAAAATTGGTCTAAAAATATGGGAAAAAATCCATAAACAAGTATCACCTCTCTATAAGTCGCAGGGCACGCAAATTAGGCAAAAAACTGCAACCTGTAGTTCAGAAAATACGGTAGTTTATATTTGTGAGTTTGATGCAAACAGGTGAGTGAGTGACGCAATCCATTAAAAACGTTAACAGTTGACGTTTAAATGCATATTTATGAGAAGTTTGGCAAGAAGACAGAGGCTGATTCCAACAAATGATGCTGAAGTTTTAAACAAAGATTACATGTGATCACTTTGAGCTTAAAGTTCAAGTTGGAGATCAGCCTCAGCTACCACTGCACCGAGTTTTAGCTCTATTTCTGTACAATTGATCGAGTTATACTGTAGCCATTTATGTGTTTGCTAAAAATGCTTTGCTATGGCGGCCATTTTAATTTGGGTTACTCCACAAGTGAATCAGTTCTACATGTCCATAAAATTTGTCCAGTCGTTTATGAGATATTTTGCTAACAGGCAAGCAGGGTTGATTCCAACAGTTAATGCCAAAGTTTTAAACAAAAATCAGGCTCAGTCTGTAGTGCTCAGATTATGTTTTGCTGATGACGCTCAGCTACTACACCAAATTTTAGCTTAATATCTGTAAAATTAGTTGAGTTAACAACGTTTTGGTGGCAGCCATCTTGATCAATTTAACTCCTAAAGTTAGTTATAGGCATATTTCCGACAAATACGTAAAGAGTTTCAGACAAATCTATTCAATGATTCGTGAAACATTTTGCTAACAGATGGCAAAATACCGCATTTTTCGGTCTATAAGTGGCACCGGAGTATAAGTCACATCAGTGCAAAAATGTCCAATAATTTGGAAATATCCATAAATATGTCGCTTCACCGTATACGTCACATCTATTATGAGTCACTGCTGACAACCTGGAAATGTGGGTCAGTGCTGTGCCAAAACTCTATTGGCTGCCAAATGGCAGCCGCAGGAGCGTGCACGGTAAGACATTAACAAGAATTTAACAAGATTAACACATAAAAACAATTATTTGTTTGCTTGAAATTATAGCAAAGGTCTGTCCCAGTCTAACTTTCTTTAATAAATGCACTTTAATGGTCAAATCAGCTGCATTTCAAAAGTCTATGCACAGAAGCAGGAGCGCCCAGAGGGACAACTCGCTGTGCATTTCTTTGAAATTTAACAAGATAAATACCTAAAAGCAATTATTTGTTTGCTCGACTTTATAGAAAAGGTGTGTCTTAGTTCAACTTTTACTTAATAAATGCACTTTAATGGTAAAATCAGCTGCATTTCACCAGGGTGGCGCAGCGAAATGAAGCTGATTTGACGGTTGCTCCAGGCGAGCTGGACGAAGGTGGCAGGCTATGGCAAGCCGATTGTGTCATTAATAGCCACTTTTATCTATTGCATAACATAGCGGAATGCCATACACCTCGAATGCCATCTAGTGGCAGAAAATGGTAGTGTTCAATATTTTCAATGTCAGAATGAATGAAAACGGTCATATCTCAGCCAACAATTGGTTCATAAACATGGGGGGGAAATTCACAAATAAGTTGCTTTGGCGTATAAGTTGCAGGGTATGCAAACTAGGCAAAAGCTGCACCTTATAGGCCAGAAAATATGGTAATTAAACATTTAAAAGTTCACTTTAAATAGATCCTATGTAATTGCTGGGTTTTTTTTTTTTTTGCTTTCTTTCTTCTTTCAGCTGCTCCTTCATCAGGTAGCCAGTGAACTAAGTCGCACAAAGACTTGGCAATTGTTTTTAGGCTGGATGCTCTTCCTGACACAACCATAGACCACCGAGCTACCACAGCCCTCTGTGTGGAGCACAGAGCTGATATCTAGGCACCTGGGGGAGCAAATGGTAGAGGTCAAGGGCCTTGCTCAAGGGCTCAGAGTGGGGCAGATGAGGGTGGAGCAGGTGTTTCACCTTTCCTACCCACATTTTGACGGACGGACGACTGTGAGGCCCACCTTCCCTAACCTCTGCTCCACCATCCCCCCCCCAACAGCTCTGTATCTTTATTGATTCAAATTAAAGTGTGACTAAACCCCTGTGGATCGGTAACTCCTCCTTCCAAAATCTCCCTGAAAATGGGCGTGTCGAGAGACAAGGAGGGGTGGAGGTAGAGTTGTGCTTTTGTTCACGCCTCCACCTGCAACAACCTAAAATAAATTAAACTTCTAGCCAACAACATACACCAAGCAACAACAAAGAATAAACATGTAGATGTATTTATCTATTCCACCCATTCCATCCAAAACCAAAGGCCTAAAAAAATGAAAATGAAAAGAAAAATAAAACCGCTTGTCAGGAGTGAAATGCAGCACTTCCATATAAGGTATGCACTTCTCATCTCTGCAGGGGATTGGCTCTGCTTGAACCACCTGTGTGACATCAGAGTGTACAAGACACATCAGAGTGAACAGTCCTGACCAATATGAAAATTAAGGTGCAATAACCTCTGTTCAACCCAAAGGACTACCGTAAACACAGTTTTAGACCAAATATTGCCAAATATTGCCAATTTACACAGATATGCACAATTATGTGAAAATAAACACAGCCATAGTGCTAGATAATATTTTAAACACATTCTAGGGAGTTTATCAGCTAAAAAAAGTTAATTTTGGGTTTAGTCGCACTTTAAGTTAGCTCATTAAAACTAGGGATGCACCGATCCACATTTCTTACTACCGAGCCTATACATTACTTTAATCTGGGTATCGACCGATACCAATACTTTCCGATCCGATACGGTTCAGGTATGAGGCTGTAAAAATGATTTCTTTTTTTATTGAGACTACTGTCTTAACATTGTGTGAGTTAAACCCAATGAAGACACTCTGGGCCTCAAAACGGGAAACCCAAACTTTAACAGCACACAAGAGGCAGGTCTATATCACAGACATCCTTCTCACTCATGGTGCAGCTGGAAAACTAAAATACCGCTAAGCATTATGGGAAAGACAACAAAATCCACTCCCGTAGTGGTTAAGGGGAGTGGACTGTGTTGTCTTTCCCATAATGCTTAGCGGTTTTTCAGTTGTCCTTCTCACTCATGGTGCAGCTGGAAAACTAAAATACCGCTAAGCATTATGGGAAAGACAACAAAATCCACTCCCGTAGTGGTTAAGGGGAGTGGACTGTGTTGTCTTTCCCATAATGCTTAGCGGTTTTTCAGTTGTCCTTCTCACTCATGGTGCAGCTGGAAAACTAAAATACAGCTAAGCATTATGGGAAAGACAACAAAATCCACTCCCGTAGTGGTTAAGGGGAGTGGACTGTGTTGTCTTTCCCATAATGCTTAGTGGTTTTTCAGTTGTCCTTCTCACTCATGGTGCAGCTGGAAAACTAAAATACAGCTAAGCATTATGGGAAAGACAACAAAATCCACTCCCGTAGTGGTTAAGGGGAGTGGACTGTGTTGTCTTTCCCATAATGCTTAGCGGTTTTTCAGTTTTCCAGCTGCACCATGAGTGAGAAGGACGTCTGTGATATAGACGTACCTCTTGTGTGCTATTGAAGTTTGGGTGTTTCTTGTTGTGAGGCCCAAAGTGTCTTCATTGGGTGTAACTCACACAATGTTAAGACGACAGTCCCAGAATATGGTGGAACACAAGTGCTCTTAAATGCCGGATCGGAAATATCAGTAGGTTGGTTCGGAAAATCCGATACTTAAATTATGCAGGTATCGAATACCGATACTGGATCGGATTGGCCCCATCCCTAATTAAAACTGATGTATGATTTCAAACGCAGATTCTCATAATAGCCCATTTTTATTGTGTAAACGTTTCCAGCTCTGTCATCACATTTCCTTTTTTTGTTTTTAACCACAACACTTTTATCATCGTTTTGTTTTTCCTCGCCTCAGAAATGTTGCAGAGCAGGAGGATTCACTCAGCGTTGTTCCGCTCCGTCTCTCCTGAAAACAGCCGTCTAAAGAGGAGAAACCCGATCGCTTCACTTAACGCTGATCTGCTCCGACTGCTGAGATCATATGGAGAAGATGGAGGACGAGAAAAAGGAAATTAATAGACCGAGAAGAATGAGTATGAGTAAGAAGGAGTGTTGGAGACGTAGAACACAACAGCTGTTTGAGTTCAGCAGAAGAGTCAGAGCTGATCTGTTGTAACATCCACTTAGTGTAAAATGAAACTACGTGTTTGTTTTTCACGCACGATGAGTTTCAAACGTAAACACAGAAAAAGAACGATGGAGAAAGAACCGAAGCAGGTTTGCGTTTGAAGGAAAGAGCTAAACTCGATCGATTGAATGAGCTTTTCTTTGAAGAAATGCCGTAACAGACTAAAGTTTGAAACAAAGAACTGCTGGAGCTCGACGAACGTTTGGAGAGGAGTCTCAGCGACCACTTCGCCTGATTCAGACCAACATCACTTCAGCTGAATCAGACCAACATCACTTCAGCTGATTCAGACCAACATCACTTCAGCTGAATCAGACCAACATCACTTCGCCTGATTCAGACCAACATCACTTCAGCTGAATCAGACCAACATCACTTCGCCTGATTCAGACCAACATCACTTCAGCTGAATCAGACCAACATCACTTCGCCTGATTCAGACCAACATCACTTCAGCTGATTCAGACCAACATCACTTCAGCTGAATCAGACCAACATCACTTCAGCTGATTCAGACCAACATCACTTCGCCTGATTCAGACCAACATCACTTCAGCTGAATGAGCTGCAGCCACTTGAATCAGTTGCTGAGGCGATCATCAGAGAGGTGCGTTCACTGACCATGATCTAAACGTTGTTTCATGAGATATTTTACTAACAGTCAAACCAGGTTGATGCCAACAAACTAATGTCTGCATTCTGTCCATCCATGATCTGTCTGTCTCTCTTATCTCTCTACCTGTCTCTCTCTCTCTCTTTCTCTCTCCCAACCTGTCTATCGCTCCCTTTACCCGTCTCTGCCTCTCTTTCTACCCACTCTCTTTTTCTCTATCTGTCTCTGTCTGTTCCACTCTACCTGTTTCTATCTCTCGCTTTACCTGTCTCTGCCTCCCTACCTCTCCCTCTCTACCTGTCTCTCTCTCCATCTGTATATACATTTCCAAACTGCAGCTTTCTATTAACGTCCTTCACTTAACGAACGAACGAACGAACGTTAAAAAGTCATTTGAAAGCTGCTGTTCCCACTTTCTCTGCAGAGGTCAGCGGGACACGCCGGGACTCGTCACTGGTTGAAGGAGGATTGTTTCTGCTGGAAACAGCTGCCAGAGGCCGCAGGAAACACGGCTGACGGCCTTCAGGGAATCCCGGTGAGTTTGAACAAAGGAAAAGTGACAAAACACACGTCTGGTGATTCTTCCCCGTCTGTCTCTACAGGTGTCCAGTTTCTCCTCAGCCTGGACTCTCAGCAACATCTGAGCTGCGTCATGATGGACGCTGCTGCTGGAAGATTTATCCTTCAAGATGATCGTTCTAGCATTTGTCTGATTAAATTATGATTTAGTCCTAACTGGGGCATTTCAAGTTGTGCTCTGCAGTCAGTTTAAATTTACTTTGTTAGCTGGACGTTTACAGGTGCTGCTCAAAAAACTAGAATATCATGAAAAAGTTGATTTATTTCAGTAATTCCATTCAAAAAGGGAAACTTGCATATTATATTCATTCATTACACACAGACTGGTATATTTAGAACGTTTGTTTATTTTAATGTTGATGATTAGAACTGACAAATAATGAAAACCCCAAATTCAGGACCTCTGAAATTTAGAATGAAAAGGTTCAATATTGAAGACACCTGGTGCCACACTCTAATCAGCTAATTAACTCAAAACACCTGCAAAGACCTTTAAATGGTCTCAGTCTAGTTCTGGAGGCTACACAATCATGGAGAAGGAAGACTGCTGACTTGACAGTTGTCCAAAAGATGACCATTGACACCTTGCAAAAGGAGGGCAATGCACAAAAGGTAATTGTTAAAGAGGCTGGCTGTTCACAGAGCTCTGTGTCCAAGAACATTAATAGAGAGGTGAAGGGAAGGAAATGATGGGGTAGAAAGTGTACAGGCCATAGAGATAACCACACCCTGGAGAGGATGGTGAAACAAAACCCATTCCAAAATGTGGGGGAGATTCACAAAGAGTGGACTGCAGATGGAGTCAGTGCTTCAAGAACCACCACGCACAGACGTATGCAAGACAAGGGTTTCAGCGGTCACATTCTTTGTGTCAAGCCACTCTTGAACAAGAGACAGAGTCAGAAGCATCTCGCCTGGGACTACTGCTGAGTGGTCCAAAGTGATGTTATGTGATGAAAATACATTTTGCATTTCCTTTGGAAAACAAGGTCCCAGAGTCTGGAGGAAGAGAGGAGAGGCACAGAATCCACATTGCTTGAGGTCCAGTGACAAGTTTCCACAGTCAGTGATGGTTATGTCATCTGCTGGTGTTGATCTGTGTTTTCTGAGGTCCAAGGTCAACACAGCTGTCTACCAGGAAGTTTTAGAGACTTCCTGCTTCCTGCTGCTGACCAACTTTATGGAGATGCAGATTTCATTTTCCAACAGGACTTGGCACCTGCACACAGTGACAAAGTTAAACCAGGTCCTTAAACCAGTACCTGATTTATGGACCATGGTATCTGTTCTTGATTGACCAGCAAACTCACCTGACCTTAAGAAAATCTATGAGGTATTGTGAGGATGAAGATGTGATACACCAGACCCAACAACTCAGAAGAGCTGAAGGCCACTATCAGAGCAACCTGGGTTCTCATAACACCTGAGCAGTTCCACAGACTGATCCACTCCATGCCACGCTGCATTGTTGCAGTAATCCAGTCAAAAGGAGCAACAACTAAGTATTGATGCTGTACATGCTCGAACTTTACATATTCATACTTTTCAGTTGGACAACATTTCTAAAAAAATACTTTTTTCATTGGTCTTAAAATTCTAATTTTATGAGATACTGAATTTGGGGTTTTCATTAGTTGTCAGTTAT
>JBBPBX010098552.1:0-12669 GCA_038048925.1 Garcialebias charrua
TGTATTCACTGGTTAACTGGACATCATTAACCTCACGCAGACTCTTCCACTGGTACATTTTCATCTTTAAATCACTTCTTGGTCTGCTGCCCTCATACATCTCCTCCTACATGTCTTTGCGTGAGTGCAGCTACAGCGTGCGCTCTCAGGACATGATTACCTGCAGTGTTCCGTCAGTGAGGACTGAACTTGGAAAAAGGGCCTTCTCCTACTCCGCTCCTGCTTCATGGAATATCTTACAAAAAGATCTGAAGCTCTCGACCTTGACTTCTCTAAATGGTTTTCAGAATCTGTTGGAATCCTGGCAAAAACCAATGCAGATTTGTTCCTGTCTTTGATTTTATACGTCTACCTTATAATGTTTTGCTAGTTTTTTGATACTTTGTAAAAAAAAAAAAAAAAAACTTTCTTTTGTTTTTTTTTCTCTCTTTTGTTTTCTATTGTTTATTGTTTGTTTGTTTATTGTTTATTGTTTAAGGAAATTATACCACTGCTGTTCATTGTTCTTTAGTTTTAGCAGGTCGCTTTCGTAAATGAGCCCTTGAGGTTCAAAAGATTTACCTGACTAAATAAAGGTTGAATGAATGAATGAATGAATGTTTGTGAAAACCTTCAGCTGTTTGTTGCTGCCGTCGGCTCATTGTGACCAGGGTTCAGCCTGTTTGTGAAAACCTTCAGCTGTTTGTTGCTGCCGTCGGCTCATTGTGACCAGCGTTCAGCCTGTTTGTGAAAACCTTCAGCTGTTTGTTGCTGCCGTCGGCTCATTGTGACCAGCGTTCAGCCTGTTTGTGAAAACCTTCAGCTGTTTGTTGCTGCCGTCGGCTCATTGTGACCAGCGTTTAGCCTGTTTGTGAAAACCTTCAGCTGTTTGTTGCTGCTGTCGGCTCATTGTGACCAACGTTCGGCCTGTTTGTGAAAACCTTCAGCTGTTTGTTGCTGCTGTCGGCTCATTGTGACCAGCGTTCAGCCTGTTTGTGAAAACCTTCAGCTGTTTGTTGCTGCCGTCGGCTCATTGTGACCAGCGTTCAGCCTGTTTGTGAAAACCTTCAGCTGTTTGTTGCTGCTGTCGGCTCATTGTGACCAACGTTCGGCCTGTTTGTGAAAACCTTCAGCTGTTTGTTGCTGCTGTCGGCTCATTGTGACCAGCGTTCAGCCTGTTTGTGAAAACCTTCAGCTGTTTGTTGCTGCTGTCGGCTCATTGTGACCAATGTTCGGCCTGTTTGTGAAAACCTTCAGCTGTTTGTTGCTGCTGTCGGCTCATTGTGACCAGCATTTAGCCTGTTTGTGAAAACCTTCAGCTGTTTGTTGCTGCCGTCGGCTCATTGTGACCAGCGTTCAGCCTGTTTGTGAAAACCTTCAGCTGTTTGTTGCTAACGTTGGCTCATTGTGACCAGCATTTAGCCTGTTTGTGAAAACCTTCAGCTGTTTGTTGCTGCCGTCGGCTCATTGTGACCAATGTTCGGCCTGTTTGTGAAAACCTTCAGCTGTTTGTTGCTGCCGTCGGCTCATTGTGACCAGCGTTCAGCCTGTTTGTGAAAACCTTCAGCTGTTTGTTGCTGCCGTCGGCTCATTGTGACCAACGTTCAGCCTGTTTGTGAAAACCTTCAGCTGTTTGTTGCTGCTGTCGGCTCATTGTGACCAGCGTTCAGCCTGTTTGTGAAAACCTTCAGCTGTTTGTTGCTGCGTCGGCTCATTGTGACCAGCATTCAGCCTGTTTGTGAAAACCTTCAGCTGTTTGTTGCTGCTGTCGGCTCATTGTGACCAACGTTAGGCCTGTTTGTGAAAACCTTCAGCTGTTTGTTGCTGCTATCGGCTCATTGTGACCAACGTTCGGCCTGTTTGTGAAAACCTTCAGCTGTTTGTTGCTGCCGTCGGCTCATTGTGACCAACGTTCAGCCTGTTTGTGAAAACCTTCAGCTGTTTGTTGCTGCCGTCGGCTCATTGTGACCAGCGTTCAGCCTGTTTGTGAAAACCTTCAGCTGTTTGTTGCTGCCGTCGGCTCATTGTGACCAGCGTTCAGCCTGTTTGTGAAAACCTTCAGCTGTTTGTTGCTGCCGTCGGCTCATTGTGACCAACGTTCAGCCTGTTTGTGAAAACCTTCAGCTGTTTGTTGCTGCCGTCGGCTCATTGTGACCAACGTTCAGCCTGTTTGTGAAAACCTTCAGCTGTTTGTTGCTGCCGTCGGCTCATTGTGACCAATGTTCGGCCTGTTTGTGAAAACCTTCAGCTGTTTGTTGCTGCCGTCGGCTCATTGTGACCAGCGTTCAGCCTGTTTGTGAAAACCTTCAGCTGTTTGTTGCTGCTGTCGGCTCATTGTGACCAATGTTCGGCCTGTTTGTGAAAACCTTCAGCTGTTTGTTGCTGCTGTCGGCTCATTGTGACCAGCGTTCAGCCTGTTTGTGAAAACCTTCAGCTGTTTGTTGCTGCTGTCGGCTCATTGTGACCAACGTTCAGCCTGTTTGTGAAAACCTTCAGCTGTTTGTTGCTGCTGTCGGCTCATTGTGACCAGCGTTCAGCCTGTTTGTGAAAACCTTCAGCTGTTTGTTGCTGCTGTCGGCTCATTGTGACCAGCGTTCAGCCTGTTTGTGAAAACCTTCAGCTGTTTGTTGCTGCTGTCGGCTCATTGTGACCAGCGTTCAGCCTGTTTGTGAAAACCTTCAGCTGTTTGTTGCTGCTGTCGGCTCATTGTGACCAGCATTTAGCCTGTTTGTGAAAACCTTCAGCTGTTTGTTGCTGCTGTCGGCTCATTGTGACCAATGTTCGGCCTGTTTGTGAAAACCTTCAGCTGTTTGTTGCTGCTGTCGGCTCATTGTGACCAGCGTTCAGCCTGTTTGTGAAAACCTTCAGCTGTTTGTTGCTGCCGTCGGCTCATTGTGACCATTTAGCCTGTTTGTGAAAACCTTCAGCTGTTTGTTGCTGCCGTCGGCTCATTGTGACCAACGTTCAGCCTGTTTGTGAAAACCTTCAGCTGTTTGTTGCTGCTATCGGCTCATTGTGACCAGCATTCAGCCTGTTTGTGAAAACCTTCAGCTGTTTGTTGCTGCCATCGGCTCATTGTGACCAGCATTTAGCCTGTTTGTGAAAACCTTCAGCTGTTTGTTGCTGCCGTCGGCTCATTGTGACCAGCGTTCAGCCTGTTTGTGAAAACCTTCAGCTGTTTGTTGCTGCCGTCGGCTCATTGTGACCAACGTTCGGCCTGTTTGTGAAAACCTTCAGCTGTTTGTTGCTGCCGTCGGCTCATTGTGACCAACGTTCGGCCTGTTTGTGAAAACCTTCAGCTGTTTGTTGCTGCTGTCGGCTCATTGTGACCAACGTTCGGCCTGTTTGTGAAAACCTTCAGCTGTTTGTTGCTGCTGTCGGCTCATTGTGACCAACGTTCGGCCTGTTTGTGAAAACCTTCAGCTGTTTGTTGCTGCTGTCGGCTCATTGTGACCAACGTTCAGCCTGTTTGTGAAAACCTTCAGCTGTTTGTTGCTGCGTCGGCTCATTGTGACCAGCGTTCAGCCTGTTTGTGAAAACCTTCAGCTGTTTGTTGCTGCTGTCGGCTCATTGTGACCAACGTTCGGCCTGTTTGTGAAAACCTTCAGCTGTTTGTTGCTGCCGTCGGCTCATTGTGACCAGCGTTTAGCCTGTTTGTGAAAACCTTCAGCTGTTTGTTGCTGCTGTCGGCTCATTGTGACCAGCGTTCAGCCTGTTTGTGAAAACCTTCAGCTGTTTGTTGCTGCCGTCGGCTCATTGTGACCAGCGTTCAGCCTGTTTGTGAAAACCTTCAGCTGTTTGTTGCTGCCGTCGGCTCATTGTGACCAGCGTTCAGCCTGTTTGTGAAAACCTTCAGCTGTTTGTTGCTGCCGTCGGCTCATTGTGACCAGTGTTAGGCCTGTTTGTGAAAACCTTCAGCTGTTTGTTGCTGCCATCGGCTCATTGTGACCAATGTTCGGCCTGTTTGTGAAAACCTTCAGCTGTTTGTTGCTGCCGTCGGCTCATTGTGACCAGGGTTCAGCCTGTTTGTGAAAACCTTCAGCTGTTTGTTGCTGCCGTCGGCTCATTGTGACCAGCGTTCAGCCTGTTTGTGAAAACCTTCAGCTGTTTGTTGCTGCCGTCGGCTCATTGTGACCAGCGTTCAGCCTGTTTGTGAAAACCTTCAGCTGTTTGTTGCTGCCGTCGGCTCATTGTGACCAATGTTCGGCCTGTTTGTGAAAACCTTCAGCTGTTTGTTGCTGCTGTCGGCTCATTGTGACCAGCATTTAGCCTGTTTGTGAAAACCTTCAGCTGTTTGTTGCTGCCGTCGGCTCATTGTGACCAGCGTTCAGCCTGTTTGTGAAAACCTTCAGCTGTTTGTTGCTAACGTCGGCTCATTGTGACCAGCATTCAGCCTGTTTGTGAAAACCTTCAGCTGTTTGTTGCTGCCGTCGGCTCATTGTGACCAATGTTCGGCCTGTTTGTGAAAACCTTCAGCTGTTTGTTGCTGCCGTCGGCTCATTGTGACCAGCGTTCAGCCTGTTTGTGAAAACCTTCAGCTGTTTGTTGCTGCTGTCGGCTCATTGTGACCAACGTTCAGCCTGTTTGTGAAAACCTTCAGCTGTTTGTTGCTGCTGTCGGCTCATTGTGACCAACGTTCGGCCTGTTTGTGAAAACCTTCAGCTGTTTGTTGCTGCTGTCGGCTCATTGTGACCAACGTTCGGCCTGTTTGTGAAAACCTTCAGCTGTTTGTTGCTGCTGTCGGCTCATTGTGACCAACGTTCGGCCTGTTTGTGAAAACCTTCAGCTGTTTGTTGCTGCTGTCGGCTCATTGTGACCAACGTTCGGCCTGTTTGTGAAAACCTTCAGCTGTTTGTTGCTGCTGTCGGCTCATTGTGACCAACGTTCGGCCTGTTTGTGAAAACCTTCAGCTGTTTGTTGCTGCCGTCGGCTCATTGTGACCAACATTCAGCCTGTTTGTGAAAACCTTCAGCTGTTTGTTGCTGCCGTCGGCTCATTGTGACCAACGTTCAGCCTGTTTGTGAAAACCTTCAGCTGTTTGTTGCTGCTGTCGGCTCATTGTGACCAACGTTCGGCCTGTTTGTGAAAACCTTCAGCTGTTTGTTGCTGCTGTCGGCTCATTGTGACCAACGTTCGGCCTGTTTGTGAAAACCTTCAGCTGTTTGTTGCTGCTGTCGGCTCATTGTGACCAACGTTCGGCCTGTTTGTGAAAACCTTCAGCTGTTTGTTGCTGCTGTCGGCTCATTGTGACCAACGTTCGGCCTGTTTGTGAAAACCTTCAGCTGTTTGTTGCTGCCGTCGGCTCATTGTGACCAGCGTTCAGCCTGTTTGTGAAAACCTTCAGCTGTTTGTTGCTGCCGTCGGCTCATTGTGACCAGCGTTCAGCCTGTTTGTGAAAACCTTCAGCTGTTTGTTGCTGACGTCGGCTCATTGTGACCAGCGTTCAGCCTGTTTGTGAAAACCTTCAGCTGTTTGTTGCTGCCGTCGGCTCATTGTGACCAATGTTCGGCCTGTTTGTGAAAACCTTCAGCTGTTTGTTGCTGCCGTCGGCTCATTGTGACCAGCGTTCAGCCTGTTTGTGAAAACCTTCAGCTGTTTGTTGCTGCTGTCGGCTCATTGTGACCAATGTTCGGCCTGTTTGTGAAAACCTTCAGCTGTTTGTTGCTGCTGTCGGCTCATTGTGACCAGCGTTCAGCCTGTTTGTGAAAACCTTCAGCTGTTTGTTGCTGCTGTCGGCTCATTGTGACCAGCGTTCAGCCTGTTTGTGAAAACCTTCAGCTGTTTGTTGCTGCTGTCGGCTCATTGTGACCAGTGTTAGGCCTGTTTGTGAAAACCTTCAGCTGTTTGTTGCTGCTATCGGCTCATTGTGACCAATGTTCGGCCTGTTTGTGAAAACCTTCAGCTGTTTGTTGCTGCCGTCGGCTCATTGTGACCAGCGTTCAGCCTGTTTGTGAAAACCTTCAGCTGTTTGTTGCTGCCGTCGGCTCATTGTGACCAGCGTTCAGCCTGTTTGTGAAAACCTTCAGCTGTTTGTTGCTGCCGTCGGCTCATTGTGACCAGCGTTCAGCCTGTTTGTGAAAACCTTCAGCTGTTTGTTGCTGCCGTCGGCTCATTGTGACCAATGTTCGGCCTGTTTGTGAAAACCTTCAGCTGTTTGTTGCTGCCGTCGGCTCATTGTGACCAGCGTTCAGCCTGTTTGTGAAAACCTTCAGCTGTTTGTTGCTGCTGTCGGCTCATTGTGACCAATGTTCGGCCTGTTTGTGAAAACCTTCAGCTGTTTGTTGCTGCTGTCGGCTCATTGTGACCAGCGTTCAGCCTGTTTGTGAAAACCTTCAGCTGTTTGTTGCTGCTGTCGGCTCATTGTGACCAACGTTCGGCCTGTTTGTGAAAACCTTCAGCTGTTTGTTGCTGCTGTCGGCTCATTGTGACCAACGTTCGGCCTGTTTGTGAAAACCTTCAGCTGTTTGTTGCTGCTGTCGGCTCATTGTGACCAGCGTTCAGCCTGTTTGTGAAAACCTTCAGCTGTTTGTTGCTGCTGTCGGCTCATTGTGACCAGCGTTCAGCCTGTTTGTGAAAACCTTCAGCTGTTTGTTGCTGCTGTCGGCTCATTGTGACCAGCATTCAGCCTGTTTGTGAAAACCTTCAGCTGTTTGTTGCTGCTGTCGGCTCATTGTGACCAGCGTTCAGCCTGTTTGTGAAAACCTTCAGCTGTTTGTTGCTGCTGTCGGCTCATTGTGACCAGCGTTCAGCCTGTTTGTGAAAACCTTCAGCTGTTTGTTGCTGCCGTCGGCTCATTGTGACCAGCGTTTAGCCTGTTTGTGAAAACCTTCAGCTGTTTGTTGCTGCTGTCGGCTCATTGTGACCAACGTTCAGCCTGTTTGTGAAAACCTTCAGCTGTTTGTTGCTGCTGTCGGCTCATTGTGACCAGCATTCAGCCTGTTTGTGAAAACCTTCAGCTGTTTGTTGCTGCCGTCGGCTCATTGTGACCAGCGTTTAGCCTGTTTGTGAAAACCTTCAGCTGTTTGTTGCTGCCGTCGGCTCATTGTGACCAGCGTTCAGCCTGTTTGTGAAAACCTTCAGCTGTTTGTTGCTGCCGTCGGCTCATTGTGACCAACGTTCGGCCTGTTTGTGAAAACCTTCAGCTGTTTGTTGCTGCTGTCGGCTCATTGTGACCAACGTTCGGCCTGTTTGTGAAAACCTTCAGCTGTTTGTTGCTGCTGTCGGCTCATTGTGACCAACGTTCGGCCTGTTTGTGAAAACCTTCAGCTGTTTGTTGCTGCTGTCGGCTCATTGTGACCAACGTTCGGCCTGTTTGTGAAAACCTTCAGCTGTTTGTTGCTGCCGTCGGCTCATTGTGACCAGCGTTTAGCCTGTTTGTGAAAACCTTCAGCTGTTTGTTGCTGACGTCGGCTCATTGTGACCAGCGTTTAGCCTGTTTGTGAAAACCTTCAGCTGTTTGTTGCTGCCGTCGGCTCATTGTGACCAGCGTTCAGCCTGTTTGTGAAAACCTTCAGCTGTTTGTTGCTGCCGTCGGCTCATTGTGACCAGCGTTTAGCCTGTTTGTGAAAACCTTCAGCTGTTTGTTGCTGCCGTCGGCTCATTGTGACCAGCGTTCAGCCTGTTTGTGAAAACCTTCAGCTGTTTGTTGCTGCCGTCGGCTCATTGTGACCAGCGTTCAGCCTGTTTGTGAAAACCTTCAGCTGTTTGTTGCTGCCGTCGGCTCATTGTGACCAGCGTTCAGCCTGTTTGTGAAAACCTTCAGCTGTTTGTTGCTGCCGTCGGCTCATTGTGACCAGTGTTAGGCCTGTTTGTGAAAACCTTCAGCTGTTTGTTGCTGCTGTCGGCTCATTGTGACCAATGTTCGGCCTGTTTGTGAAAACCTTCAGCTGTTTGTTGCTGCCGTCGGCTCATTGTGACCAGCGTTCAGCCTGTTTGTGAAAACCTTCAGCTGTTTGTTGCTGCCGTCGGCTCATTGTGACCAGCGTTCAGCCTGTTTGTGAAAACCTTCAGCTGTTTGTTGCTGCCGTCGGCTCATTGTGACCAAGCGTTCAGCCTGTTTGTGAAAACCTTCAGCTGTTTGTTGCTGCTGTCGGCTCATTGTGACCAATGTTCGGCCTGTTTGTGAAAACCTTCAGCTGTTTGTTGCTGCTGTCGGCTCATTGTGACCAGCATTTAGCCTGTTTGTGAAAACCTTCAGCTGTTTGTTGCTGCCGTCGGCTCATTGTGACCAGCGTTCAGCCTGTTTGTGAAAACCTTCAGCTGTTTGTTGCTAACGTTGGCTCATTGTGACCAGCATTTAGCCTGTTTGTGAAAACCTTCAGCTGTTTGTTGCTGCCGTCGGCTCATTGTGACCAATGTTCGGCCTGTTTGTGAAAACCTTCAGCTGTTTGTTGCTGCCGTCGGCTCATTGTGACCAGCGTTCAGCCTGTTTGTGAAAACCTTCAGCTGTTTGTTGCTGCTGTCGGCTCATTGTGACCAGCGTTCAGCCTGTTTGTGAAAACCTTCAGCTGTTTGTTGCTGCTGTCGGCTCATTGTGACCAACGTTCGGCCTGTTTGTGAAAACCTTCAGCTGTTTGTTGCTGCTGTCGGCTCATTGTGACCAACGTTCGGCCTGTTTGTGAAAACCTTCAGCTGTTTGTTGCTGCTGTCGGCTCATTGTGACCAACGTTCGGCCTGTTTGTGAAAACCTTCAGCTGTTTGTTGCTGCTGTCGGCTCATTGTGACCAACGTTCGGCCTGTTTGTGAAAACCTTCAGCTGTTTGTTGCTGCTGTCGGCTCATTGTGACCAACGTTCGGCCTGTTTGTGAAAACCTTCAGCTGTTTGTTGCTGCTGTCGGCTCATTGTGACCAACGTTCGGCCTGTTTGTGAAAACCTTCAGCTGTTTGTTGCTGCTGTCGGCTCATTGTGACCAACGTTCGGCCTGTTTGTGAAAACCTTCAGCTGTTTGTTGCTGCTGTCGGCTCATTGTGACCAACGTTCGGCCTGTTTGTGAAAACCTTCAGCTGTTTGTTGCTGCTGTCGGCTCATTGTGACCAACGTTCGGCCTGTTTGTGAAAACCTTCAGCTGTTTGTTGCTGCCGTCGGCTCATTGTGACCAGCATTTAGCCTGTTTGTGAAAACCTTCAGCTGTTTGTTGCTGCTGTCGGCTCATTGTGACCAACGTTCGGCCTGTTTGTGAAAACCTTCAGCTGTTTGTTGCTGCTGTCGGCTCATTGTGACCAACGTTCGGCCTGTTTGTGAAAACCTTCAGCTGTTTGTTGCTGCTGTCGGCTCATTGTGACCAACGTTCGGCCTGTTTGTGAAAACCTTCAGCTGTTTGTTGCTGCTGTCGGCTCATTGTGACCAACGTTCGGCCTGTTTGTGAAAACCTTCAGCTGTTTGTTGCTGCTGTCGGCTCATTGTGACCAACGTTCGGCCTGTTTGTGAAAACCTTCAGCTGTTTGTTGCTGCTGTCGGCTCATTGTGACCAACGTTCGGCCTGTTTGTGAAAACCTTCAGCTGTTTGTTGCTGCTGTCGGCTCATTGTGACCAGCGTTCGGCCTGTTTGTGAAAACCTTCAGCTGTTTGTTGTGCGAGCAGAGAGGAGCTTCGTTCTCACAGAGCGGCGTTTCTGACGTTTCCACTGCGTCGGCTGTGGTTTTGGCTGCGGTGAAGCTGAGCTCTGATGAACGGAGTCCATTGTTGCTCTGAATGAGGCGAAGCTTTCTTTCCACTTTCATTTCAGCTCGTGTCTGTCAGGATTTTATTTTCACGCTGGGAACTCCTTCTCTCGCTGTTGAAACGAGCATGTTTTACATTAGTGACGTTTGTGGGCGTGACCGAGAACATGTTTTAGATTTCACTGAAAATCCTGAAGCCGAACAACAAACAAGCCATCGGCTGTTTTTTAAAAATCATTTGTATTTGACACAATATTACACACTGAAGTGTGGGAGTTGTAGTTTATTACATAATTGTTGTTTCTTACTCCTATGTTTCATCTCCCGTCCTGCTCCAGATGTTTTGGTATAAAAACAGCTGGACTTCGGCTTGTTGTGGCTGTCAGTCAGAATTTTATTTCTCCGTGCTGCAACCAATCACATCATTTGATCGACTCCTTTAAGGCTGAAAACCTTTTCTTCTCCTGCACGACTTCTGTCCTGTTTTTATTAATTACTGGACAAAAACTGTCCTTTTGTTTCTGCTCCGGTCCTGGTCTGAGTCTTTGAAATCCTTGTAACCTCCTTGAAATCTTTGTAACCTCCTTGAAATCTTTGTAACCTCCTTGAAATCCTTGTAACCTACTTGAAATCCTTGTAACCTACTTGAAATCTTTGTAACCTACTTGAAATCCTTGTAACCTCTTGAAACTTGTAACTCCTTGTAACCTCCTTGAAATCCTTGTAACCTCCTTGAAATCTTTGTAACCTCCTTGAAATCTTTGTAACCTCCTTGAAATCTTTGTAACCTCCTTGAAATCCTTGTAACCTCCTTGAAATCTTTGTAACCTCCTTGAAATCTTTGTAACCTCCTTGAAATCTTTGTAACCTCCTTGAAATCCTTGTAACCTCCTTGAAATCTTTGTAACCTCCTTGAAATCTTTGTAACCTCCTTGAAATCCTTGTAACCTCCTTGAAATCCTTGTAACCTCCTTGAAATCTTTGTAACCTCCTTGAAATCTTTGTAACCTCCTTGAAATCCTTGTAACCTCCTTGAAATCTTTGTAACCTCCTTGAAATCCTTGTAACCTCCTTGAAATCTTTGTAACCTCCTTGAAATCCTTGTAACCTCCTTGAAATCTTTGTAACCTCCTTGAAATCCTTGTAACCTCCTTGAAATCCTTGTAACCTCCTTGAAATCCTTGTAACCTCCTTGAAATCTTTGTAACCTCCTTGAAATCTTTGTAACCTCCTTGAAATCCTTGTAACCTCCTTGAAATCCTTGTAACCTCCTTGAAATCCTTGTAACCTCCTTGAAATCTTTGTAACCTCCTTGAAATCCTTGTAACCTCCTTGAAATCTTTGTAACCTCCTTGAAATCTTTGTAACCTCCTTGAAATCCTTGTAACCTCCTTGAAATCCTTGTAACCTCCTTGAAATCCTTTCTTTGTCCTGAAGTCTCAGGGAAAGTCTCTGTCTTTCGCTCCCTGCCTGATTGGTTTGTTCGCCGCTGGTCTTGCCTCCGTGCCGCCTTGAGGATCCCGTTGTCCTGTCTTTCTTTGTCTTGTCCCCTCCGTCCTCGCATGTCCTTTTCTTCTTGATGAAGTTTCTGGAGTTTGACTTATTTTTGTCCTGCTGTCGCCTCCAGTACTGGGCTGCACCTCCACAAACTGTAACAGGGTTCTGACGGAGGCCCAGGGGGAGTTCACGTCGCCCTGCTACCCCCAGAAATACCCCAACTCCCTGAGCTGTAAGTGGACCATGCAGGCCCCGACCGGCTTCATCATCCAGCTGTACTTCGTGGACTTCGAGCTGGAGGAGGCGCCGGGCTGCAAGTATGACTGGGCTGTGGTGAACGCCGGTAACACAGAAGCCAGGTTTTGTGGTTTGACGGCCAGCGGGATGACCCTGAACTCGACGGGGAACGTGATGGAGCTGTCCTTCACGTCTGACTTCAGCATTCAGAAGAGAGGCTTCAGCGTTAGCTTCCAACACGGTAGGTCCAGGCTAACCCAAACGTCCTCGTGCTTCTCAGGCTGAAAGGATCCTGACAGAGTTGTTGTGTTGGAGTGTTGCCTTCAATGTCTTCTTCTTCTTCTTCTTTTGGCTTTTCCCTTTTCAGGGGTCGCCACAGCGAGTCATCCTCCTCCACCTCACTCTGTCCTCTGCATCCTCTGTCCTCACTCCAACTACCTTCATGTCCTCTCTAACTGCATCCATATATCTCCTCTTTGTCTTTTTCCTGGCAGCTGCATTTCTAACATCCTTCTACCAATATACCCACTGTCCCTCCTCTGGACATGTCCAAACCACTGTCCCTCCTCTGGACATGTCCAAACCATCTCAGTCTGGCCTCCCTAACTTTATCTCCCAGTTGTTCAACATGTGCTGTACCTCTGATGATCTCATTCCTGATCTTATCCATCCTTGTCACTCCTAAGGAGAACCTCAACATCTTCATTTCTGCCACTTCCAGTTCTTTCTCCTGTCTTTTTGTCCATGTCTCTGTCTCCAGACCATACAACATAGCTGGTCTCACCACTGTCTTGTAAACTTTTCCTTTGACCTTTGCTGACACCTTTTTGTCACAAATCACTCCTGAAACTTTTCTCCATCCACTCCATCCTGCCTGGACTCTCTTCTTCACCTCTTTACCACATTCCCCATTTTCCTGGACAGTGGACCCCAAGTACTTGAAGTCCTGCACCTTTGTGACCTCTGCTCCTTGTAGCCTCACTGTTCCACTGGCCTCCCTCTCATTCACACACATGTACTCTGTCTTACTACGGCTGACTTTCATTCCTCTTCTTTCAAGTGAATACCTCCACCTCTCCAAGTTCTCTTCCACCTGTTCCCTGTTCTCACCACAGATCACAATGTCATCTGCAAACATCATAGTCCATGGGGATTCCTGCCTGACCTCATCTGTTAGTCGGTCCATCACCAGAGCAAACAAGAAGGGGCTCAGAGCCGATCCTTGATGCAATCCCACCTCCACCTTGAAGCTATCTGTCACTCCTACAGCACATCTCACCACTGTCCTGTTGTCCT
>JBBPBX010098553.1:0-12669 GCA_038048925.1 Garcialebias charrua
TGGATATTTTAAAGTCTGTTTCCTCAAAGTGACAACAGTGTTTTAGCATGTGTTGGATGTTATGGCAGGGCAGAGGTTCTTCACCCAGATTTTCAGAGCGTGACGGTGCACCTGTCAGAAATAAAGGCTTGGCTAATGGTTCCAAGCTGGACACAGAATTAACATGTTTTCTGCGGAGTCCCGCAGCCTGGAGGAGGCGGGTGTTGAAGAGTGAATCTGATTTAAACTGCTTCATGAAATGTGGAGGATGTAGAAGAATTCCCTGTTCCGTTTCCCCCACCTTCCTGTGCTTCCTCTTTCCCTTACTCTCCTGCTACGTTCAGACCTCAGATCATTTCTCTGTTTTCTTTGTGAAATCATCTGACTATTACTCAAGCAGTGATAAATGCTTGTTGACTCATCAGTAAACCCACCTTCGAGGGACCATCTGTCCGATCATCAATTGGTTCCCTCCGGCCTGAGAGAGCAGAGACCAATTCTGTGCTTCTCCTTCACCCTGCGTTGAGTCATTCATTGGGAAAAGCAAATCAAAGCTCGGCAGAGTTTCCAGAGGACTCTCTCCGGCTCTGTTTACAAAGGGCGAGGTGCTTCTTCTCACCTCTGGAGGCAGGACCACACAGTGTGTGAAAATCTGCTGCATAAACACACCTCGGTTTCCATGCACAACAACACACACAAAAGTTTCCTCACTACAAAGGAGTTCACACTGGATGCAGAAACATCAGCACTGTTTTGTAGGACGTGACTCAGGTATTAGCTGGGCTGTGCATAGGAAACAAGTTACCAATTAAAATGGGCACAAGTTGTGCTGTCCAAACAACAACAGCTAATTGAAAAAACGTGTCTGCATCTACCAAATTGAAGACAGAAAAGACAATTGGCCTTAGCAAACCCAAAACGTGATTTACCTAAACTAAATTTTACAGATGTTTGTTCAATTTTGTAGTGGTATTAGCTGAATATCTTCCCCAACACATTTTCTGAGCGCTACAATTTGTGCAAGATATTTGCCTAAAAGTTTCTCTGTAACTGTTGTCATGACCACCGTTTACTTATTTGCAAAATGTTTCATGAAACTCTCAAAAATAATTATTGTAATCAGCTCATTAACATTTAAAGTCACCCTACTTCCTCAAAAATCACAAAACTGACTTTAATTCAACTACTTGTTCAGATGTTGAGCTAAAACTGAGGACTTAGCTTAGAGATTTTCATGTTCTAACTGATCTCACAACATCTGTTTTAACATTTTGCCAATAAACTATTGGATTCAGCTTTGCCTGACCTGACAGGCAATATTTAAATAATTTGGACTACAAATGTATATACATCTCAAAAATGTTGCCCATTTTGGTTCAAATTTTGCTTTTGGATTTGATTTTGTTATTCTTGTTGTGAGTAATGGTTGCAGTCTAGATTTTGACAAACTGGAAAAAGAACTTTGCATAAACTGCACATAAAACTGTAATGTGGCACAATCCCATTGTTTACGGTAAGCTGCGGATTCCAGTCAGATAGTAAACATGTAAGCAAAACCTTCAATTGCAGGAAAAAAAAAGGATCATTGGCTTGTTTGGATGGTAGGAGTTGATATAGGAGAGATCATTTGTTTCCAGTTCTAGCTTCTCTCCATTGGCTCCCTGTCAAATCCAGAATTAAATTCAAAATCTTACTTATTACCTACAAAGCTATCAACAACCTAGCTCCATCATATATATGAGAGCTTATTGTTCCAAACTTTCCTAACACTTCACTCTCAGACTGCAGGTTTCCTTGTGGTTCCTAGGGTTTCAAAAAGCAAAATGGGAGGAAGATCTTTCAGTTATCAGGCTCCTCTCTTGTGGAACCAACTTCCAGTTTCTGTCTGTGAAGCTGACACACTGTCCAGTTTTAAGACTGGGATTAAGACTTTCCTTTTTGATAAATCCTATAATTAGGGTTAGCTTCTAATGCTGCCTTAAGCTTAGACTACTGAGGGACAAATTTACCTAATTCTCTTAAATTAATTGCTAAAATGGAATAGTTTTCATTTGATATTCCTATCTTAACATGTGATTATTGGCCTGCCATTGTGTATCTATTCCACCTTCCTGTTCCTCTCAAACCCAACTGGTTGAAGCAGATGGCCTCTTGTCCTGAGCCTGGTTCTGTTCAAGGTTTCTTCCTCATAAGGGAGTTTTTCCTTTCCACTGTCGCCTTCGTGCTTGCTCAAGATGAAAGTCTGTGATGGAGCTAAATTCAAAGCAGTCTGCTCCTCAAATAAATACTGTTAAATTATTATTATTTTTTTTTACATGTGAATGTTTCAGTGCCCTGAGATGGCTTCTGTTGTGACTTGGAGCTATATAAATTAACTGAATTGAAATGTTTTATAATAAACCTGAAAAAACTAATGATGACAGCTCCAAACATTCATTAGGTAGAGTTTTGGGTCCCAAATGAATAATTACGACCCACTATTGTCACAGGAGAGCTCCTTAACATGCAGTAAGTACCTCCTGTCTACATCTTGACAATGTGCTTCCACTTATATAGCCCTTCTCTCCCTTTTGACTTTCTTCCCTCTCCCTCTCTTTCTTCTGACCCCGTCTTTCTCCCCAGGGAAGAATTTGAAGTGGTTTTATGTGTTTTGTGTCCTAAATTGACTAGGTCTGCTGTGTCTAGTGCCTGAGCCTCACCAGGCCTCGATGCTAACTAAAATCTAATGTTGCACTCGCCACACACACACCACAAGAGCTTGGTGGTTTCTGACCACTGTATTCTGGACTCCGACTTCATTCTGGCTGTTTGGGCTCGCCAAGTTCACAGGACGTTTTCAGATATGTTTCTACAACACATCACCTCTGGCTGCTTTTTATCAGAAAGTCCAATTCATTTTACTGTACCATGTTCATGTGTGCAGATTTTGAATGTACTCATCTCCATTTACACAAGAATTCATGTCAAATTGTATTTGTGTTAATTGTGTGCATGTGTTGTGGAAGAGCGAATGACAATTTGATGAGGAATGTCAGTCAAGAAGATTGAAAATGATGTTTTATTTTACTGAGGGGTAATTAAAGAGTGGATAAATGTGAATGTCTTTATACAAATTATTGCTTTTTTAAGATACCAGCTGCCTCTAACAGAATTAAAAAAATAATTATTATACTGCAGCGGTGCATTATAACTGACTGTCTGTTACACAGGCGTGATGCTTCTTTAACACTTCACTCTCCTGGTGTCATGTCTGCTGTCACAATTATCCTCTGACTTTAGAACTTTGATCTTACCAGTTTTGAAGTAACAAATAGTTGTTTTTTTATAAAAAAGTGAAAATTTGGTCGTGCAAATCAAAGTCAAGGTCAAGGTTTCTTTATTGTCACTTGCATCGCATGTGGTACATGTGGTGGAACGAAATTGTGTACACAGGGTCCAAGTTATATCCAACAAAAGCATAAATTGTAAAAGAAAAACAGTACATGTAATAAGATCTAAGATATGAACTAAGAAATATGCTAAACTAAGAAATCTCTAAATTGTGCAAAAACAGTTTGCTGAACAACAGCAGCACGAACACGAGTCTGTGTGAGCAAATGAGTATGAATAAACACAACAGCATGAAATAAATCGGAATCATGAGATCAGCAGCATGTTCTTGTTTTTAGTTTTCTACACCGCCTTACAACCTCGTTGTTTTTATGTTACTTTTTAAAAATACAATTTTATTCTCGTTTGTTTTTCTCAATTTGTACACATCTTTTATGACTGTCTATTGTTGTCTTTGTTGTCTACACGCTTTGCTAAAACCATGTGTTTCTTCTAAATGAGTCCCACAAGGCTCAATGGGATTAACCAGTATAACTAAAGGTTGAATGAATGAGATCAGCAGCATGGATAATCAGCAGCACATATCAACAATCAAGTGGCATTACAGTACAGTGATTATTTTTTATTTTATTTTTCAAATAGATTTTCCTGATCTTTCCGGGACTGAAACACCTTTGATCATTGATTCAACTTGGAATATGTACAAAAATTTAGGAATTTTTCTTCAAAAAAGTTAAAATATGTTTAATGACTAATACTAAAAAGGAACAAACAAATATTTTGCAAAAACAAACAAACAAACAAAAAAAAAGGACAAAAAGAACAGAAAAGACTTGTTGTGCAACAAAGTCTACGAAACTCTACACATATAATTTAGTGTTCTTTTGTTAAAACGTGCTAATTCTAGACAGACAAGTCAAAGTTTGATATTTTGAAACCACCTTTATTTGATTAGTCCCATTTGGCCGGGGTATGTGTAGGCCAGTCGTAAACTCGTACCTCCTGCTGCGTTGTGTTACAAACAAGTCAAAAAGAGAGACAGTTCTGCTGCTGCAGTTGATGGAGCCGATACTTTCTGTTCCATTTAGGTTTGGCCCCAACACACACACACACGTGCATAAAGTGACAAAGTGCAGTGGGTCTTCCTGGCCTGGCTGGGCTGTGGGTAGCTTGTAACCCTAGTGTTTTATTAGCAACGAGTCCAACATGGCTAATTGCTTCCTAAGGGAGCCACCTCCCTCCACTTCACGACTGATTAACGATCAATATTATGTGTCTCGACAACCTTGACGGTCGTTTTTATTTTTTTATTTCTTCATTTTGGTCACAAAACTTTTTATTGCTCTGCACCGCCACAAATCTCCTGTGTATTAACGTTCGCTCGAACCGCTTTCTCGTCAGGATGCAGTTAGAAAACACACCAACGTTTTTTTTTTGTCGTAATTGCTGCACATAAACAGGATTTAATGATTATTGTAAATAACGTTTAGGTGTAACAGATATTTTACGGTTTTAAATGATTTCAGATTGTCTCTTCCGCACAAAAATGAGACCGATCACATTTCTTCCACGTGATTTTTCAGAAAGCGGCCAGTCTCTTCTTGTCACGAGTAACACGATCCGGAGTAAATTTGAGCCCAAATATATAATTAAAATCAGATTTTAAAATGATTCAGTGAGATTGATTTGCTTTCTGTGTTGACCTTTAAAAGAAGTGCAGTGTGCGTGTTTCTTATTTTGAAATTGGATCATTGAAACTCAGTTGAATCAAATCTTTCACCTAATCTTTCACCCACCTTTTGAAAAATCCCATTTGTTTTATAGTGTAATGCTGACTCATCATTCACACTATTGTTTTCCTGTTTTAATTTTCACATACATTTTTTGCCATTTAACTACCTCTTCATACTGTGTGCAGTTTTAGCCATCCATCTATCAAAACGTCTGCTTCTTTCAGGAGGTGGGATCTGAGTAACTTTTATACTTCTAACAACATAAACTTTTGAATATTCCATCCATCCATTATCTGTTACCCACTTCTTCCTTTTCGGATCACGGGGGTCACTGGTGCCCATGTCTAACCATCACTGTGCGAGAGGAGGGGGGACACCTTGGACAGGTCTCCAGTCCATTGCAGGGACACTTTAGACAAACGACCATTTACTCTCATCTAGGGACAATTTAGAGTCACCAGTCAGCCTAACATGCATGTTTTTGGTATGTGGGAGGAAACTAGAGTACCCGAAGTAAACCCACACATGCACGGAGAGAACATACAAACTCCACCCAGAAAGGTCTCCGGCGACCTTCTTGCAGCAGCTGATCCATCGTGCTGCACACTTCAGCTTTCAACAAGCATTTTGTTCATTTTAACTGGCCTTTTGCTCAGTTTAGTTTCTAACTCACCTTTTGACAATTTTAGCTTTTTAATACTCTTTTGCTACTACAATCATTTGCTAAATGGAGTGTTTTGTTGGGCTTTTGTAACTTTTAACTGCTTTTACAATTTTGCTAGCATTTTAATACTTATTTTTATTTAGTTAACTACACTTTTGCTACTTTAGCTTTTAGCTAACCTTTAGATACTTTTGCCTTTTAGCTAGTTTTCTGCTTATTTTAACAACTCATTTCCAGCTGCTTCAAAGAATTTAAGCAGCTGCCATTCAACATTAACACTGCATTTAGCAGAAAATGAAACTTTTCTAGTTAGCTTCTTACTTTTAATTCACTTTTTCTGCCTGTTAGTCTAATCATATTTTAAGTTGTCGTCTTCTGTGTGTGTATGTGTGTGTGTGCTCTGTGGGTTGAGGTTTGTCACACAAAGGCAACATGATGAAAGCATAGCAAGCTAAATCCAGGCATCATCTGGTTTTTGACCTGGTATTCCCTGGAAGAAAAGCCTGAATATTTGATCAGTGGATGTCTGTGTGGGAGGATGTGAGCTTCGTGGCTCCTGAGAACTTCCCTTCATTTGCTTTCTTTTTTTTTTTTGTGCTGATATTTATTTAAAGCACAACTTTTCATCTTTCCTCAAACCTTGATCCTGATTGTCCTAATTACAAAGTCTGCATCTCTGATCATGAAAACAAGCAACTGGTTTCCGGACTCTTCTTCTGGTTCACTTTTGCCTCATGTGTGACTTTGGTCTCTCTTGTAAATGAGTCCTCGAGGCTCAATGGGATTAACCCTAAATAAAGGTTGAATGAATGATGATGCCACTGGGACTTATGAGATGGGTTTCAAACTGCTTCTCTCCCCAAACAGGATATAGATGATGTGTAGGTTTGTGCTCTTTGGAGCTGCTGTCAAATGTTCTTCTTCCACCCCCATAGTGGAAGAAGCCAGTGCTGGGCAGCGCTAATCCAAAAATTAGTTCCGCTATTTCTAAAGCACTTATTAATTTATTTAGGTCCGCAATTTCAAAAGCACTAATGTCTTATGAAAATTAGGGGAAGCTAATTCTAAACCGCTATTTAAATTCAACAATTGGTAGCCAGCAAGTTATGCAATATTTGCACTACACTGCCAACTAGCGGTGCATGAACTGTTATACAGTAAGTTGTTTGAGTTTCAGAGTATTTAGTTTGGTTCTCTTCAACAGATTTGACAAGGACAAAATGTACCCATTCCAAAGTCTGTAGCTAAACTGCTGACATATTTGGCTTTTTTTTCTTCTTTTGTTACTTATATGCCTCTTATCAACAGGTCTGGTTCCTGTAAGGTCCCATTGTGGCTAGTTTGGGCCAGTTCCTATGGGACCGGTTTATTTCTGTATCCACTGCACGCTTAGGACCCCTTTAGTGGGCGTGAAGTTCTCCTGCAGTGGGCGGGTAATTCTCCTGCAGTGGGTGGATCATTAATATCAACGCTTCTAACCAGCTGGTGGCGCTAGTGATACATTAAGCTCTTTATTAACCACTAACACACACATTAGAAGAAGAGCTGGAAAAGAACACACAACCAAAGTGGATGAGCTTGTTTCTTTTTTGAACATTCTGCTTTGTCTGTGGCTTTTTCAGCCACAGACAAATGTTCATATACAGTATATATATATATATGTGTGTATATATACACATATATGTATATATATTGTATATACATACATGTGTACACATACAAACATATGCGTGAGTATATATATATATACACACACACACGTGTTTATATATATACATACATGTGTGTATATATACACATATATGTACACATACATACATAATATATACTGTACATACATATATATTTATATATACAGTACATACATATACACATATATACATATATATATACATATATATTTATATATACACACATTGATGATGGTGGAGTACACTACTTTGGACAAAACTGAAAGTGGCATGTATCCTAAAAAATCTGCGCCGCTCCATTGTCCCAGTTGATCAACAAGTGTGTTCCAAACTAAAACATTTGTAATATAAACTTAACAATATGTAATCAATCAATTCCAATCAAAATATCAAAGCAACTTTATTTAAATACTGTAAATGTTACATGTCAATAAAATTGTAACAGTTTAAAAAAATGAAAGATTGGTGTTATTTGTAGAAACAGAAAAACATATTACTAAATCTGCAGTTATGTATGAAATATGAACTTAAAATATCATCACTGGAATCTTAACCTGTTGTTCCAAAACATGTAACAATAATTAAAAGTAAAATTTGGCCAATAGCTCAGGTAAAAATGCTGACCTGTAGAACATTTCTACATTTTTCACTGCTTCTGTAAAGAACTCACCATCAGACACAATCCTCTGTGAATAAAGTCATCTGACCCAGAACTAAAGTTCTTTAGTTTGTAGCAGGTCGCTTTTGTAAAAGAGTCCACGAGGCTCAATGAGATTTACCTGACTAAATAAAGGTTGAATGAAAAACACCATGAAGTCACAGTACCCCTGCTCCGTCACAAACTGAGCTTGTATGACATCTGCTGAGTTCATAGGACCTGTTTGTGTTGTCAATGCAGGACTGTTTTTTTTTTTTACTGAGGCACCGAGGACATCTTTGGCACAATGTGGACAAGGTGCAGGAGAGCAGAGCATCAGGAGAAGCTCTGAGGTCTGTTCGGCTGCAGTTGATGTGTAGTCTGGAGTCACAAGATCAGATCCTGATGCAGCAGTTCAGCGATGGCTTCATATGTCTGTCTGGCTGTTTTCACTGCCCCATCTGGCAAACAACACAAAATTATTGTTATAATCTCCTCTAAACATCATTGTCCTTTGCTTTTATCTGTAATTTTCAAAGTTTGGAGTGTTTCTGTCATGACATACTTGCTTTACAGTGCAGTGACTTGTCCCATCCTTCTCCAAGGACACCCACGGCTAGAGGATCTTTACACAGGAACTGACTGATTAACCTGAAATAAATCACATTACACATTAATACAGGCCTATAGGCCTAAGTGACAAATTTATGGATTTTTCCCCATATTTATAAACCATTTTTGGACTGAGATATGACCGTTTCCATTTATTCTGACTGAACCAAAACAAAAACAGAAGTACAGTACAGTAGATAGAAGTAACATGTATGGCATGAAGTTGGCGGTTGTATCACGTAATATGAAAACGTGGCTATAATGATAAATTCAAAAAAGTTCAAGACAAAAACAACTGGACTTTATTTATTATACTATGCTTTAGACTATTTTTTTCCTTCCTTGCACTTTTTAGAATTTACCATGTCCTGGATGACTGAGAATCTTCACTCGCTATTATCGACTCAAACGGCCTGCCATACCCCACATTCTGCTCTGCTTCGAACCTTGAAAACAGCTGCCAACTCGGCGAATTAGACCATTAAAGTGCATTTATTAAGCAAATGATAGACTCAGACACACCTCCTCTCCTACAATTTCGAGCTAACAAATATTGTTTATGTGATTTTCTTGTTATATTTCAGAGAAACGAGCCGTTCCGCCATCTTTTTTTTTTTTTTTTTCAGAAAAGCCTCTCGGCTGTTGCTGAAGCTAGTCTCCGGTGTTTTTTCAGTCCAAAAACGCTCAGAGAGTTGCATGACTCACTGGAAATATGCTTAAAGTTATAAAACACTCACCATCTACTATAGACTCCATAAGAAGAGAAGTGGCTGTGTCAAGGCCAGTCTCCCTCCCACTGTTGGCTGGGCAGTTTGCATTTCCTGGAAGACCGACTCTTCTTCTTCTTCTTCTTCTTCTTCTTCTTGGCGGATTGCAAACAACGTTCAGGTGCATACGCCACCTACTGGAGAAGACTGAATCTCCGCCCTCCGACCTAGGAATACGCCCCCTGACCAATCAGTGAACACGCTGTGCTGATGTCATAACTGGACCCTAGAGGAACCGGACCTTTGTACCTGAGTGAAGCAGGCACCAAAATAGGACCGGTTTCACGTGAACAGGACCCTGTGGGTACACCCCATAACTAGTTGTTAACTAGTTACGAACGAGCCCGAACGAGCGCGAACAGGACCTGTTGATAAGAGGCATTAGTACCACTAGATTGCATGTGTCAAACTCAAGGCCCGTGGGCCAAATCTGGCCTACCATAACCGTTTCTGTGGCTCTCTACACCCTAGAACTTCAAGATAACAGTTGTAAGCATGTTGCTCTCAGGTGGTGGGTCCCCATCCCTACACTCCAGCCGTTTTCGCATTACATGGCCCTCCCCAGTCCGGCCCGTCTCTGGTTGGCCCAGAGCCAGCCCTGGCCCGCCGCCGTTCATTACGCATTATGTGGAGAGCAAGCCTTGAAGTGGGTGGGGTGTTCACTTGACGTGGGTGGAGTGTTCACTTGACGTGGGTGGAGTGTTCTTGTGTGCGCGCTTACAGTGTTTTAAGAGCGTAGTAGTTTGTGTTAACATTTTTATTTTTTCATTTTAAGAGCCTGTAATAAGTTTATTCGTTTTTACTGATAGATAATTAGTTATTAGCGGTACTGCATTGTAAATAAAAATAGCACAAATCCGCTTATGAATTATAAAAGTTAGTCACTCCGCTGTTACGCTTACAAAAACGTTAGGTCCGCTGTAAGCGGATTAGCGCATTAGCGTTCATGTGCCCACCTTTGGTCCTTTTGCTCTAACAAACTCTGGAAACCAAACTTGGCAAAAATGACACAGACAAAATTACAGTATTTTGCACACAATGCCATGGCCCCACCTGTTGTACAACTACAGGGCATCCTCTTCTCATATTCACATCTCACACAGAGCGCACAAGCTTTATGAGTATGCTTCCTGCCTTGTTTCCTGTTTTCGAGATATGTTTTGTGGCAGCAACACAGCAACAAATGTAATAATAAAATTATTTGCAAATGTATACCGTATTTTTCAGAGTATAGGTCGCACCTTTTTGTAATTTTTTCATGGCCTACGACCTATACTCAGGTGCGACCTATATATGGCTTTTTATAAAATAAGCTGATTTGTAATAATTTATTAACAAAAATTAAACTGAGACACACTCTTACAATAATGTCAGCTAACAAATATATATTTTTAGGTGTTTATCCTGCTAAAATTATTCATTTATTAAAGAAAAGTTCAGCTCAGACACATATTTGCTATAATTTTTTATCAAACAATTAATTGTTTTTAAGTGTTAATCTTCTTAAAAGCCTTGCTGTGCGCTCCTGTGGAAGAGACATTTGCAGCAGAGCTAAACACAGTCCACATTTTGACGTAGGTGCGACCTATACTCGGGTGCAACCTATACTCCGAAAAATATGGTAATTCAAAAGATTTGATCCAAGGTTAAAGTTAGTAACATATTTCACTTTTTTGCTTTGGATGAACACCTTGTATGCACATTTTCTGAAGTCGGGAACCACTTTTCATTCATCACCATAGATTGTGGGACATTTTACATATTGTCTGGATTGGTCTTCTCCAGCATTTATGTGCTTCAGCATTTGTGCAAATGATATTTTGGGGAAGACAATATAATGTGAGCTGGCACCTCATTTGGCTCAGACAGGTTCTTCCTAGTGTGGTGGCAACCAGAACAAATGTAGTGGATTGGAGGACCAGAGACGGCGGAAGGAGGAGTCATTTTCACATTAGCAAAATCACATTTTGAAAACGATGCAGCATTCCAGGACTCCTTTATTTGATTAGCTGTAATGTTATAAATGCAAGAATGTACTCTCATAAATGGCAAAAGTACCCAATGAATTACTTATTCCCGTCAGCAAATACCCACGCTAGCTGACCCTCCCTGTCTCCGTCCCATGGGCCACGTTGCCTCCTCAATCTGCAATATGGAGCATAATTATACTAATTTTTTTGAATTGCATTAGCAAGGGCCTGGAGAAAAGAAAGGCTGTCTTTCTAAGCATGAGTCTTGGCTATGCAGTAAACCACCATGCGAGCACCTCAGAGAGCATGTACAGGGGGAGGCGGCGTGACCCCTGGTCTTTTACCCCCACCCTTCTTGTTTGCTTGGACTTCCGTCTCCTCCTCCCCATTCCATGTTTTCCTCCCACACTTCCTTTGATTTTAAATGAAACATATATATTTGCAATCACTGAATCTGAAAATTGTAGCCATATCAGTTTTATCCTTTCTCAGAGAGAGAAACACACATTCACCATAAACTGAACAGACAAAGTATTTGCAAACATTATTTAAACTGTGCCTTTTATCTTTTACCTTGACTTTTTTTTAATTGCTGTGACAAGAGCTAAAAGTGAGCCGTAGGTCCAACAGAATACATTACGCTTATTTATTGTGTTGAGCTTATAAGCATTCACACTACAGTATTGTGATCCATTTATCTTCACATTTTGTTCTGGTTCATCTTCTTTCGACTTCCTTCTGCAGATTTAAACATTTTTCAGCTATTTTCAGCTGTTTTTCAGGTGCTTTGTGCTCCTTTTCAGCTTCTTTCTGCTAACTACAACATTGTTGTGCTTATTCTAACTTCTTTCTTCTATTTTAGATTTTTTTTATGCTCATTTGAGCTTATTTCTGCAAGTTTCAGCTTTTTCTACTGTTTCGGCTACCATTTAGTTGTTTGAGATTTTCCAACTAATTCCACATTTTTGAATAATCATTTAGACTTTTTCAGCCTAATTCAGCAAAAATGTGCTCTCTCCACTTCCTTCTTGAAATGTCAGGTTCTTTCTGCTTTTTAGCTACTTTTCAGCTTTTTTTCTGTTGTTGATAATTTCAACTCTTTTTTTTGTTGTTGTTGATAATTTCCACTTTTTTGTGCTCATTTCTGCTTCTTTCAGCCTAATTGTCAAAATGTGCTCTCTCTGCTTTCTTCTGCTAATATAAGTCTTTGCAACTTTTTCAGCTTCTTTTTAAGTTAATTTTAGCTGTTTTCAGATTCATTCAAGATTTTCGTGTTAAACTTTGCT
>JBBPBX010098554.1:0-12669 GCA_038048925.1 Garcialebias charrua
CTTCCCATGGGCTCACCACCTGTGGGAGGGGCCAAAGGGGTCGGGTGCAATGTGAGATGGGTGGTGGCCGAGGGCGGGGACCCTGGCGGTCTGATCCTCGGCTACAGAAGCTGGCCATTGGGACATGGAATGTCACCTCTCTGGTGGGGAAGGAGCCTGAGCTAGTGTGTGAGGTTGAGAGTTCCGACTAGAAATAGTCGGACTCACCTCAACGCATGGCTCTGGCTCTGGAACCAGTTTCCTTGAGAGGGGTTGGACACTCTTCCACTCTGGAGTTGCCCCTGGTGAGAGGCGCCGAGCAGGAGTGGGCATACTGGTTGCCCCCCATCTTGGTGCCTGTACGTTGGGGTTCACCCCGGTGAACGAGAGGGTAGCCTCCCTTCGCCTACGTGTGGGGGGACGGGCTCTGACTGTTGTTTGTGCCTATGCACCAAACGGCAGCTCAGACTACCCACCCTTTTTGGAGTCCTTGGAGGGGGTATTGGAGAGTGCGCCTCCTGGGGACTCCCTTGTTCTACTGGGGGACTTCAACGCTCACGTGGGCAATGACAGTGAGACCTGGAGGGGTGTGGTTGGGAGGAACGGCCCCCCTGATCTGAACCAGAGTGGTGTTCTGTTATTGGACTTCTGTGCTCGTCATGGATTGTCCATAACGAACACCATGTTTAAGCATAAGGGTGTCCATATGTGCTCTTGGCACCAGGACACCCTAGGTCGCAGTTCGATGATCGACTTTGTTGTCGTCTCATCTGATCTGCGGCCGCATGTCTTGGACACTCGGGTGAAGAGAGGGGCGGAGCTGTCAACTGACCACTACCTGGTGGTGAGTTGGCTCCGATGGTGGGGGAGGATGCCGGTCAGACCTGGCAGACCCAAACGTATTGTGAGGGTCTGCTGGGAACGTCTGGCAGAGTCTCCCGTAAGACGGAGCTTTAACTCCCACCTCCGGGAGAGCTTTGAACACGTTCCGAGGGAGGCGGGGGACATGGAGTCCGAGTGGGCCGTGTTCCGCGCCTCTATTGTCGAGGCAGCTTATCGGAGCTGTGGCCGCAAGGTTGTTGGTGCCTGTCGTGGTGGCAACCCTCGAACCCGGTGGTGGACACCGGCAGTGAGGGATGCTGTCAGGCTGAAGAAGGAGTCCTATTGGGCCTTTTTGGCTTGTGGGACCCCGGAAGCAGCTGATAGGTACCGGCAGTCCAAGCGGCATGCGGCTCGGGTGGTTGCTGAGGCAAAAACTCGGGCGTGGGAGGAGTTCGGAGAGGCCATGGAGAATGACTTCCGTACGGCTTCGAGGCGATTCTGGTCCACCATCCGGCGTCTCAGGGGGGGAAAGAGGTACGAGACCAACACCATTTATGGTGGAGGTGGCGTGCTGCTGACCTCAACTCGGGATGTTGTGAGTCGGTGGGCGGAATACTTCGAAGACCTCCTCAATCCTACTGGCACGTCTTCCACTGAGGAAGCAGAGCCTGGGGACTTTGGGTCGGGTTCTCCGATCTCTGGTGCTGAGGTCGCCGAGGTGGTTAAAAAGCTCCGCGGTGGCAAGGCTCCGGGGGTGGATGAGATTCGCCCGGAGTTCCTTAGGGCTCTGGATGTTGTAGGGTTGTGTTGGCTTACGCGACTCTGCAATATCGCGTGGACATCGGGGGCAGTTCCCTTGGATTGGCAGACTGGGGTGGTGGTTCCCCTATTCAAAAAGGGGGACCGTAGGGTGTGTTCCAACTATAGGGGGATCACACTCTTAAGCCTCCCTGGTAAGGTCTATTCAGGGGTTCTGGAGAGGAGGGTCCGTCGGATAGTCGAACCTCGGATTCAGGAGGAGCAGTGTGGTTTTCGTCCTGGTCGTGGAACACTGGACCAGCTCTACACCCTCAACAGGGTCCTGGAGGGTGCGTGGGAGTTTGCCCAACCAGTTTACATGTGCTTTGTGGACTTGGAGAAGGCATTCGACCGCGTCCCTCGGGGGGTTCTGTGGGGGGTACTCCGGGAGTATGGGGTACCAGGCCCTTTGATAAGGGCTGTTAGGTCCCTGTACGACCGGTGTCAGAGCTTGGTCCGCATTGCCGGCAGTAAGTCAGGCTCGTTTCCAGTGAGAGTTGGACTCCGCCAAGGTTGCCCTTTGTCACCGATTCTGTTCATAACTTTTATGGACAGAATTTCTAGGCGCAGCCAAGGTGTTGAGAGGATCCGTTTTGGTGACCTTAGAATCGCTTCTCTGTTTTTTGCAGATGATGTGGTCCTACTGGCTTCATCAGTTCGTGATTTACAACTTTCACTGGAGCGGTTTGCAGCCGAGTGTGATGCGGCCGGGATGAGGATCAGTTCCTCCAAATCCGAGGCCATGGTCTTGAGCCGGAAAAGGGTAGCATGCCCTCTCCGGGTCGGGGAGGAGGTCCTGCCCCAAGTGGAGGAGTTTAAGTATCTCGGGATCTTGTTCACGAATGAGGGAAAACTGGAGCGTGAGATCGATAGGCGGATAGGTGCAGCGTCCGCAGTGAAGCGGGCGCTGTACCGGTCTGTCGTGGTGAAGAGAGAGCTGAGTCAAAAGGCAAAGCTCTCAATTTACCGATCGATCTACGTTCCCACCCTCATCTATGGTCATGAGCTTTGGGTTATGACCGAAAGAACAAGATCTCGGATACAAGCGGCTGAAATGAGTTTTCTCCGCAGGGTGGCTGGACTCTCCCTTAGAGATAGGGTGAGAAGCTCAGTCATCCGGGAGGGACTCGGAGTAGAGCCGCTGCTTCTCCACATCGAGAGGAGCCAGTTGAGGTGGCTCGGGCATCTGGTTAGGATGCCTCCTGGACGCCTCCCTGGTGAGGTGTTCCGGGCATGTCCCACCGGGAGGAGACCCAGAGGAAGACCCAGGACACGCTGGAGGGACTATGTTTCTCGGCTGGCCTGGGAACGCCTTGGGATTCCCCCAGAGGAGCTGCTCCAAGTGGCTGGGGAGAGGGAAGTCTGGGCCTCCCTACTTAGGCTGCTACCCCCACGACCCGACCCCGGATAAGCGGAAGAAGATGGATGGATGGATGGACTTTTGAAAATAAAAAGAGTAATATTTTAATTTTTTAATATTTTGTTACATCACTGACATGTTTAGCAATAAGAAATGAATAATGGTCAAGCTCAGGGCTGGATAAAGTAATAATTACAGGTAAAGTAATAATTACATATATATGTGATTACTTTTTACCTGAATTTCCACCCTGTTAGGTCCTTGTTACACCTTGTTTGGTTCATAAACCTAACAGGGTGGAACATAACAGGGTGGAATTTTTTTAGCTAATCTAGCTGTAGCTCTTTATGTGGTCAACATTTAGCTAGCTAACCTTCAACAGAATAGCAAACCTTTAATGACTAAATCTAATATGTTGTTTTTTAAATTCTACCAAATAAACATTTCCCACAATTTATCTTAACAGGGTGGAACTGTAAGGTTGACTCATACAGGTTTAATATATTTAAGATAAAAAAAAGTAAGGAGAGAGTGACAGATGAAGCTTACCTTGTTTTCCACGGTTGAATTCCCTCCAAAACCAATTGATGTCACTTCCTGTAAATGGCTTTCATGGAATAGCCTATATGCCACGGGGGGGCGTGACGTACTTCCGGCAAAATGCAACACCTACCCGCCACTTCCGGTTCCCATCCACCTCCGCTGTTGTCAGCGTTAGCTCCTAGTAGCAAACCATGACAACGAGCCGAAACGGGAAGCGGCTGCGCGCTACCGGCACTACACGTGAGTACCGTTGTGTCCGCCCACCGGTGGGAACAGCTGTTCCGCGGGGGGGTTTCGGCGAACATATATCGCGGCTATCCGTAGGGGGAACGTCGCCATAATTTTATATGGTTTTATATGTGTATAGAGTTGTTATTGGTGTGTATGCTGATGTGCTATTAATTGTATTTAGTCATTTATGTTCGTGTCTTTCCCGCTAACCGGAAGTGCGCCGTCTGTGTAATGACTGCGGAGGTGCTGGAACGGAAACCCGTGGCATATAGGCTATTGTAGTCTTTTGAGGGCAAAAAGGAAGCATTCTAACAGGGTGGAAAGTTACTACTGGGACATGTATAATATCAAGAAAATATCAAATAAAAAAATAGTTTCAACAGATTCAGTTTCATAATAAAATAAGGTTTAGTCCAGTCAATCAAATTATTGAAGAAATTTCTTTTTTAATTTAATTTTATTGTTTAAACTTCTTGAGGAAATATTTTACACTGCACTGCGGACACAATAAAATTGACCATCTATGTCACCAAAAAGGTGTGTAAAGTACAAAATAATATTTTAAATGCATTTCATTTATATTTGAATGATGGCAAACATCTAAGTGTATAATTAAAATACTTTGTTGTAAATATTTGGCACATTTTAGATAAAATTCAGGGTAAGAGAAACATGCGGACATGAATGTTGCCCCAAAAAAAGAATCACCCATTTATGTTTTCACTATAAAGATTTGTAGGCTGTCACCAAAACATCTTGTTACAAACCCTTAAAGGTAAAATCTAGCCTTCACTGTCAAGACATGTCACACAACCTAATTTAAAGAAAACTCTAAAGGGAAACATAAAGTACATCAATTATTTACTCACTAATGACTGTGTTTGCTTTGGCTTGTGGCTGGCATATTGACGAAATTAAAGGACTCCTGGTCAGTTGATGATAAATTGATTGACAGCTGTGGGAGGTTGAGTTGGGAGTTGGTATGATTCACATCAGTCAGGGTCTGGATATAAATATGATAAAGATCTTGTAAATGTATGCTTGCGGGAATGTGTGGTGCAGAAACCTAACCTTCCTAACCTAACGTTAGTTTGAACTTCTTCTGCAGTAGTTCAGGTCGTAGTGGCGGGGGTGGGAGAATGGTGGGTGTAAGTCCCTCTCTTTCATCTTGTACTATGAACAAAGCTTACAGGTTTAGCCCTTTTTTCTTGCTGGGTAAGCTAAATTGAACCTGTGCCTAAAAATTGCATTTATTTATTTTAGTTTATTTCTGTTTTCCATCCATACATCCATCCATTATCTTTACCCACTTCTTCCTTTTCGGGTCACGGGAGTCACTGGTGCCCATGTGCAGCCATCACTGTGTGAGAGGAGGGGTACACCCTGGACAGGTCTCCAGTCCGTCACAGAGACACACAACCATTCACTCTCTCACTCAGGAACAATTTAGAGTTACCAATCAGTCTAACATGCATGTTTTTGGTCAATGGGAGGAAACCGGAGTACCTGGAGAAAACCCACACATGAATGTAGAGAACATGCAAACTCCATCCAGACAGGTCCCCAGCCAGGATTTGATCCAGCAACCTTCTCGCTGAGAGGCAACAGCTCTACCAACTGCGCGACCGTGCCACACATTTCTGTTTTCATTTTTTTTTTTAAGATAATGTGTAAGAATAAAGAACAGGGAGAGAAAGCTTTTAAACATTGGACAGAATTTTAATCAAACTCAGTTAATAATTACTGGATGCACATCATCAGTGATTATTTTTGCAGTCAGTCCAATTGGAGATGGCTGCCACAACTAAGGGACCTTAGTAAACAGAAAGATGGATGTTGTAAGGTAGCTGTTAGAGAGATAGAAGGATGAAAGATGAGAGAAAGATGGTTAGAACTTGTAAATAAGTTTGGTGTAGTTGAAGCTGAGAGTCATGCACAACATACTCTTAACGCAAACTAATTGCATAAGCCCTGCACCAAACACAAAAACATTAATTATTGAAGTCAACTGTCTGTCTGTTAGCAAAATATTTTATAAGATGCATTTTTTATGAAAACTCAGAAAACTGATTAGGTATACATGGACAACAAACTACCTTTTGGAGTCGACCCAGTTTAAGGATGTTCACAAATTTAATCAGCACAAAATGGCTGACTCAGTTCCATGGATATTGAGCTAATATTCAGTGTGGTAGCTGCTAAGAGAAAGTCACATAACATACCCTAAGCAGCACTACAGTGCACAATGCAAAATATCTTTGCCTGAAACTTTGCTATTACAGTACTTGTAAAAGTTAACACTGTCTGTTAGTTAAATATCTCATGAACCACTGGAGAAATTGTGATGAAACGCTACAAAGTAGATAATTATGGGGCAGCCATGGCTGAGTTGTTAGAACAGTTGTCCTCCATTACAAGAGTTGGGGGTTCGATTCAACCAGCAGTCACATGCTGAAGTGTCTCTGGGTAAAACATTAAACCCCTCATGGCCTCTGATGTGTGTCCCATTGGTGTATGAATGTGATAAATCACTAATTAGTCTTTGTACAGATATAGTAAAGTGCTGTATGAATGTGTGTGGAGGTCAATGAGGGCACATATTGTAGTGTAAAGCACTTTGGGTATCTCAATCAGATAGAAAAGCACTATTTAAGTACAGTTCATTTACCGTTTTACTACTATATATTTATCTACAGCATGTTCTCTCTGTGCATGTGTGGGTTTTCTCCGGGTACTCCAGTTTCCTCCCACAGACCAAAAACATGCATGTTAAACTGATTGGTAACTCTAAATTATCTCTAAGTGTATGAGAGAGTGAATGGTTGTTTGTCTCTATGTGTCCCCATGATGGACTTGCGACCTGTCCAGGGTGTCCTCCACCTCTTGCACAGTGACTGTTGGATATGGGCGCCAGTGACCCCCATGACCCAAAAAGGAAGAAGCGGGTGAAAGATAATGGATGGATGGATGTTTATCTACAACTGATTAACTTTTTGGAGCCAAACCAATTCAAGATTGACTAGCACAAAAATAGCATTAACTCAGTCATTTTTAAAAAGACATTTAAAGGAATGCAGTAGTAGCTGAAAGTCTTCCTCAACATGAACGTCTGAACATTAACATATCTCGCAATATCTCATGAAAATGGGCACAGTGTCATTTTCAAGGTTTGATTGAAATGGCTTTACCTCCACCCCTTCTTTCAATTCAATTCAGTTTACTTATATAGCACCAAATCACAACAGAAGTCGTCTCAGTGCACGGCACAGAAACCTTCACAGTCAGTTTATTTATCTAAGGAGCCAACAAATTGCTTTGAGTTACCAACCTAATATAAAACTGTGGCATGAAAGGCAGCAGGTGATAAGCATAGCTTTAAGGAATACTACACCTTTGTTAGTTTCCTGGTTAATTTGATTTATACCAAAACCCCTCAGACCAATGAAAGTAAAACGTATGCTCAGGTGGAATTATTGTTTCAGAGCAATGGGCCACTGTACTTGCCGCCGCACACACGTCACACTGCCGTATAAGTGGCATCAGTCCAAAAATGTCTAATAAAGTGGGGAAAAAACATAAATAAGTCACTTTGTCATAAGTCGCATCTATTACCGGTATGTGTCACCGATGACCACCCAGAAATGTGGGCCAGTATTGTGCCAAAAATCGATTGGCTGCCATTTTGCCCTGGGAGCATGCACGGGAGGACTTTAACAAGAAATTAACACTTAAAAACAATTATTTGTTTGCTCGAAATTACAGAAAAGGTGTGTCTCAGTGTAACTTTTCCTTAATAAAAGGACATTACGGTCAAATCAGCTGCATTTCAAAAATCTACCGGTATGTGTTGCTGTGGGAGCGTGCAGAGGGAGGACTCACTGTACATTTCTTTGAAATTTAACAAGATAACCACCTAAAAACAATTATTTGTTTGCTTGACATTATAGTACAGGTGTGTCTCAGTTGAACTTGTCCTTAATAAATGCAGTTTAATGGTCAAATCAGCTACATTTCGCCTGGGTGGCTCGGTGAAATGCAGCTGATTTAATGTTTGCTCAAGGAGTTCAGGAAAGAGATGAAGTATGGCAAGCCAAGGGCCTCATTAATAGCCACTTTTACATATTAATGAGACACATGGCTTGCCATACTGCTCGAGGGCCCTCTAGCGGCAGAAAATGGTAATGCTTAATATTTTTCATGTCAGAATGAATGAAATCGTCAGATCTCAGCCATAAATTAGGTTACAACTATGGGGAAAAAACATATATTAGTGGCTTCGGTGTATAAGTCACAGGACTTGCAAACAGTACAACGTATACGGTGAAATATACGGTATTTAGCACATTTTAGCTAACAGCATTTGACCTCAGTTGGCCTAAATCTTTTCAGGTTGTCCACGGCTTTGTGGCCCTGGGTGTGTAACTCCAGCAGGGTGCAGCCCAGATTTACACGGGGTCTTCAACCCAACTTTTCCGGAGGCGGTGCGGTCAGCCTGCAGGGCATTCGTGTGTGCGATGTGAAATGAAGCTTGCTGAAAGAAGCAGCGGCTGCTCAGACCTTTGGTTAGCTGAGGGTGAGTGATTCTGTCTTCATTGCCTCCAGGCACCTGAAGAGACGTGGGAGGGAGAGTTGACGCACCGGATCGCCCACTTTGGGAACATGCTAGATGTGCGGCTCTGTTCAGGAGTGATCACTCAGCTGTGTGCCGCAGAGGGCCGAGTGTGGCCAAGCAAAGACAACAGCGGCTGATTTCACTCATTAGTTTCTGCTTCCTGGCTCAAGTCGTGTTAATCAGTAAAACAACCTTGTTCACAGGCATATACCTAGTCGGGCTCTACAACCGAGGCTGTCACTCTTCCCCCGTTTGCAAATGAAGGAAAGCCTTAAAAATGAGCCGCAGCACTTAATGTAAATGCGCCTTCGCTTTGTGCATAAATATAACTTATTATTCATCGTGCTGAGGGAAAATAAATTTATTTTGTCAACAAAAATGAAGGCAAACACCTACCTTTTTTAATTCAGTAGATTTAGCATTTTTGTTGTTTGTATAATCTAATCTAAAGGTCTGAGCTCAGGTTTGGTCTTGAAGAAAATCTGGTGTAAAACATTTGCCCAATCTTTTGTGCAAGTTTGCTCGCTGTGGCAACCTCTGCAAAGGGAGCACTCAAAATACACGATCCCTTCAACTCCGCTTTAAGAACAGATGAAAGGACAGTATGGCTGTGTTATGAATGCATATTTAGTGACTCATTTAGTAGTGTTTATTTCACAGTTATCTTGTTTATTAAAACGTATGACATGCAACCATATGTTTTGCATTACAGTACAGTAAAAAAAAAAAAAAGTTACTAAGCCTAAACTCATTTAGTATTTCTGTATATGTGAATATTGATTGTAGCTGATACATAGCCTGGCCCTCGCCTTCCTGCACAGCTCCGCTCAATTCTCATTTCCCTTCACTGCTCAGTCTGGGACTTCTCCCATAGACAACGATTTCTCCGGCTGATTTTTGACCGGACCAATCAGAGAACAGAAGGGGTGGAGTTTTTGGCCCCTAACCCACGCCCCCACCTGTCCCAGCGCGCAGCCAGCGAGCATTCGCATGTTCTCATTCAAAGCGATGCAAAACGATGCAGGACTGTTTTATATGTGACACAAATGTGTTAAATTCCCCTTCTTAATCCCTTATCTGGAGTTTTCTTTTGTTTTTTTTTGCCAAAAGTCAAGTGATCGCTCCCTCCTCCTCTCCCTCCGCTGAGTGCAATGATGAGGAAATGCCTCAGGTTGTCACGAGAGAATTAAACTCGGGTTTTACGTTGCTACCCGAGTCCCATCAGATTTTCTGGTCTTCTGGTGTGCTGGACCAGCGATCCATGGTTTTATTTTATTTTTTTAGAACGTTTTATTAACATATAAACACAGAATATGCAGCGGCAGGCTGCAGCGAGAGAAAATGCTGCAGGAGGCGGAGCAGATGTCAAGTTCAACAGACCACGGGGGAGCAGCCATATATGGCTCTGAGGGGGAGGGAGCAGAATGCTTTTCCCTGTTCAAAATTTTTCTAAGATCCAATGGTTTTGTTCCTCAGCAGAGGCCATGCCTCCAGCAAGAATCGGTTCTCTATGGAGAAAGTCCAGACCCTAGTACGAAGCGAAGTGAAGGACAAGGGTCTGGTTTTAACCAGGCTAGCTGATACATCATATCATGATTAATCACAAAAACATATATTTAATTTAATTTTTTTTACTAAATATAGTTCAGATTCGTTATGCTCAAGTCAGAGTTGGTCAAAATCTTCATATTTACTTAATTTACAAAGTAAAAGTCCATTATTCATTTGTTTGCTTATTTTCAAACAGGACTAGTTTTAACAAAGTAGGGCACAGATGGGTAAAATAAGAACCAAAGGTCAGAAGCAGTCCTTTGATTTTTGTGCAAAATAAATAAATGAATGTAAAGTTTAAACCAAGATTTTAGTAATGACTCTTGAAGAAGATTAAAACAAGCTTTTGCAGAGTTTAAGTACTAAGCTGGTAAGTACTAAGTACAGATCTCACTATAAGTATGTTCGCCACCTATTTTAAAAGTCATAACAAAGAACACACAATATAGAGGTTTAAAAGGTCATACTGACAACCATAAATGAAGGGTGTTATGCTTTATAAGAGACTAAATATTGAATTTCTTTAGTCAAGAGTTGATGTGGAAATTAGCTGTCACATGTAGGCTTGGGTCAGTTACTGGTTTCAAAGTATAATACACTGTTAAAAAGTCACAATGTCAAGACCAATACATTTTCTGTCACACTGTTCCTATGGTTTAAATGCCTGTAACCAAAATAACTGAGACCAGAGATATTTTTCTAATTTCCACCTGCCAAGACCCTGTTGTATGTAACATTATTCAGTTGTGTACAATAGCCAAGAGTGGATTTTCTCACAGTTTTTATGCTCCTTATAAATAAAACTTGTCGTTTGGTTGTAAATTTTTGGGGGGCAGATATAATCTGTTCAGTCTTTCCTACTAGAGAACCATCCATCCATTTCCTTTACCTGTACTTGCTTTCTCTTTCCAGTTTGCAGGGAGCTAGTGTCTATCTCCAGCAGTAACGTGTCAAGGCAAGGACACCCTGGACAGGTTGCAAGTCCATGACATGGACACATAAGCCGTTTTCGCATTGACCGGCCCTCTATGGCCCGGCCCGCCCCGCCTTCTAACCCGGGTTCAGCGTGTTTGCATTTTCCTTTTTTTTTCCCGGCTCTGCCCTCGTTTTGGAACCATCTCCACCGTGGTTCTATCGGGCCGAGCTCCCCCGGCCCAGTTTGACGTCATGTACTGCTCACATTTGATTCGTTGTTTGCAGCAGGGGCTGGACTCGTTCTAACAACAACCTCAGTACCGTAGGGCTGTATTTCATTCAAATTTAACTACAGAAACCCCTAAAACAATTGTTAGCTGAATTAGTTTTTCTGAGTTAAATTTTTGTTAATAACTGATCACAAATCAGCTTATGTTACAACGTAAATAACAACGAAGCGCGCACCCATTTCCGCCTTTCAGCGCGACTTGAATGTCATTAAAATATAACTAATATTGTCTAACTGTTGCGCGCAGCCAGGGTTTTAAAATATAACTAATAATCTCTAACTCCTTTGCGTAGCTAGAATGTTAAGAGCGGTGATTCCTTCATAAGCAACGTGAACTCCCAAAAAAACAATCCGCCGCCGTGGCTTAGAGCGTTAATGCTCTTGTATCTTGACCAGACGAAGCGGGTTCGCGTCCCACCTGGGACAAGGTTTTTTTTTACGTTTGTCTTTTATTGGAGTAAATAAAAAGGAGTTTTGTTAAGCATTTTACCAAACAAACTCCTTTTTATTTACTCCAATAAAAGACAAACGTAAAAAAAAAACTTGTCCCAGGTGGGACGCAAACCCGCTTCGTCTGGTCAAGATAAAAGAGCATTAACGCTCTAAGCCACGGCGGCAATTGTTTTTTTTGGGAGTTCACGTTGCTTATGAAGGAATCACCGCTCTTAACATTCTAGCTACGCAAAGGAGTTAGAGATTATTAGTTATATTTTGAAACCCTGGCTGCGCGCAACAGTTAGACAATATTAGTTATATTTTAATGACATTCAAGTCGCGCTGAAAGGCGGAAATGGGTGCGCGCTTCGTGGTTATTTACGTTGTGACATAAGCTGATTTGTGATCAGTTATTAACAAAAATTAAACTCAGAAACACTAATATATATATATCCAGCTAACAAATAATTTTTAGCGGAGTCTCCTCTCTTAAAACACGAACACTCCACCCACGTGAAGAGAGCACCCCACCCACTTCCAGAGAACTGCCCACCCACTTCAAGGCGGCTCTGCGGCAAATGCGTAATGAACGCGGGTGACCCAGAGCTGGCTCTGGGCCACCCAGGGACGAGCTGGACTGGGGAGGGCCGTGCAATGCGAAAACGGCTATAGAGACAAACAACCATTCACTCCCACTCACACCTAGAGACATAGAGCTGAACCTAAAATGCTTGTTTTTGAGCAGCTACGTATAGCTAAATAGGAACTCTCAAGTAACATAAAGATGTGATTTGTCTATGCATAAATGCATTTCGACTGACTGAGCATATTAAACACTTATGGCACTGTTTCAAACTCTACTTTAAAACTTAAACTAAAGAACCACAACACACATCTAGGGCTGGGTATTGTTTGCAAATTTTTGATATTAGTACCGGTACCTTCACTTGAATATCAGTTCCTGAACGGTACTTTTTTTTAAATACCAATTAACATCAATTCTAACAAGAAGAAAAATACACGTGAACTAAATGAAGTAAAAACGAAATATTCTCTCTACTGAAAACAAATTTTCAATTTTCAATGCATTAATCATGGTGGTGACACTTTCTCTCTCTCTCTCTCTCTCTCTCT
>JBBPBX010098555.1:0-12669 GCA_038048925.1 Garcialebias charrua
TGGACTGGAGACATGTCCAGGTGTCTCTGTGATGGACTGGAGACATGTCCAGGTGTCTCTGTGATGGACTGGAGACATGTCCAGGTGTCTCTGTGATGGACTGGAGACATGTCCAGGTGTCTCTGTGATGGACTGGAGACATGTCCAGGTGTCTCTGTGATGGACTGGAGACATGTCCAGGTGTCTCTGTGATGGACTGGAGACATGTCCAGGTGTCTCTGTGATGGACTGGAGACATGTCCAGGTGTCTCTGTGATGGACTGGAGACATGTCCAGGTGTCTCTGTGATGGACTGGAGACATGTCCAGGTGTCTCTGTGATGGACTGGAGACATGTCCAGGTGTCTCTGTGATGGACTGGAGACATGTCCAGGTGTCTCTGTGATGGACTGGAGACATGTCCAGGTGTCTCTGTGATGGACTGGAGACCTGTCCAGGTGTCTCTGTGATGGACTGGAGACCTGTCCAGGTGTCTCTGTGATGGACTGGAGACCTGTCCAGGTGTCTCTGTGATGGACTGGAGACCTGTCCAGGTGTCTCTGTGATGGACTGGAGACCTGTCCAGGTGTCTCTGTGATGGACTGGAGACCTGTCCAGGTGTCTCTGTGATGGACTGGAGACATGTCCAGGTGTCTCTGTGATGGACTGGAGACATGTCCAGGTGTCTCTGTGATGGACTGGAGACATGTCCAGGTGTCTCTGTGATGGACTGGAGACATGTCCAGGTGTCTCTGTGATGGACTGGAGACATGTCCAGGTGTCTCTGTGATGGACTGGAGACATGTCCAGGTGTCTCTGTGATGGACTGGAGACATGTCCAGGTGTCTCTGTGATGGACTGGAGACATGTCCAGGTGTCTCTGTGATGGACTGGAGACATGTCCAGGTGTCTCTGTGATGGACTGGAGACATGTCCAGGTGTCTCTGTGATGGACTGGAGACATGTCCAGGTGTCTCTGTGATGGACTGGAGACATGTCCAGGTGTCTCTGTGATGGACTGGAGACATGTCCAGGTGTCTCTGTGATGGACTGGAGACATGTCCAGGTGTCTCTGTGATGGACTGGAGACATGTCCAGGTGTCTCTGTGATGGACTGGAGACATGTCCAGGTGTCTCTGTGATGGACTGGAGACATGTCCAGGTGTCTCTGTGATGGACTGGAGACATGTCCAGGTGTCTCTGTGATGGACTGGAGACATGTCCAGGTGTCTCTGTGATGGACTGGAGACATGTCCAGGTGTCTCTGTGATGGACTGGAGACATGTCCAGGTGTCCCTGTGATGGACTGGAGACATGTCCAGGTGTCTCTGTGATGGACTGGAGACATGTCCAGGTGTCCCTGTGATGGACTGGAGACATGTCCAGGTGTCTCTGTGATGGACTGGAGACATGTCCAGGTGTCCTGTGATGGACTGGAGACATGTCCAGGTGTCCCTGTGATGGACTGGAGACATGTCCAGGTGTCCCTGTGATGGACTGGAGACATGTCCAGGTGTCCCTGTGATGGACTGGAGACATGTCCAGGTGTCCCTGTGATGGACTGGAGACATGTCCAGGTGTCCCTGTGATGGACTGGAGACATGTCCAGGTGTCCCTGTGATGGACTGGAGACATGTCCAGGTGTCCCTGTGATGGACTGGAGACATGTCCAGGTGTCTCTGTGATGGACTGGAGACATGTCCAGGTGTCTCTGTGATGGACTGGAGACATGTCCAGGTGTCTCTGTGATGGACTGGAGACATGTCCAGGTGTCTCTGTGATGGACTGGAGACATGTCCAGGTGTCTCTGTGATGGACTGGAGACATGTCCAGGTGTCTCTGTGATGGACTGGAGACATGTCCAGGTGTCTCTGTGATGGACTGGAGACATGTCCAGGTGTCTCTGTGATGGACTGGAGACATGTCCAGGTGTCTCTGTGATGGACTGGAGACATGTCCAGGTGTCTCTGTGATGGACTGGAGACATGTCCAGGTGTCTCTGTGATGGACTGGAGACATGTCCAGGTGTCTCTGTGATGGACTGGAGACATGTCCAGGTGTCTCTGTGATGGACTGGAGACATGTCCAGGTGTCTCTGTGATGGACTGGAGACATGTCCAGGTGTCTCTGTGATGGACTGGAGACATGTCCAGGTGTCTCTGTGATGGACTGGAGACATGTCCAGGTGTCTCTGTGATGGACTGGAGACATGTCCAGGTGTCTCTGTGATGGACTGGAGACATGTCCAGGTGTCTCTGTGATGGACTGGAGACATGTCCAGGTGTCTCTGTGATGGACTGGAGACATGTCCAGGTGTCTCTGTGATGGACTGGAGACATGTCCAGGTGTCTCTGTGATGGACTGGAGACATGTCCAGGTGTCTCTGTGATGGACTGGAGACATGTCCAGGTGTCTCTGTGATGGACTGGAGACATGTCCAGGTGTCTCTGTGATGGACTGGAGACATGTCCAGGTGTCTCTGTGATGGACTGGAGACATGTCCAGGTGTCTCTGTGATGGACTGGAGACATGTCCAGGTGTCTCTGTGATGGACTGGAGACTGTCCAGGTGTCTCTGTGATGGACTGGAGACATGTCCAGGTGTCTCTGTAATGGACTGGAGACCTGTCCAGGTGTCCCTTGCCTCTCGCAGTGACTGCTAGACATGAGCACCAGTGACCCCCGTTACCCGAAAAGGAAGAAGCGAGTTAAAGATAATGGATGGATGGATTGATTAATGGATGGATGGATGCATTGATTAATGGTTGGTTGGATGGATTGATTAATGGATGGATGCATTGATTAATGGATGGATTGATTAATGGATGGATTGATTAATGGATTAATGGATGGATGTATTGATTAGATGGATTGATTAATGGATGGATTGATTAATGGATGGATTGATTAATGGATGGATTGATTGATTAATGTAATGGATTAATGGATGGATGTATTGATTAATGGATGGATTGATTGATTAATGGATGGATTGATTAATGTAATGGATTAATGGATGGATGTATTGATTAGATGGATGGATTGATTAATGGATGGATGTATTGATTAATGGATGGATTGACTGATTAATGGATTAATGGATGGATGTACAGTATTGATTAGATGGATGTATTGATTAGATGGATGTATTGATTAATGGATGCATTGATTAATGGATGGATTGATTGATTAATGGATTAATGGATGGATGTATTGATTAGATGGATGGATTGATTAATGGTTGGATTGATTGATTAATGGATTAATGGATGGATGTATTGATTAGATGGATGGATTGATTAATGGATGGATTGATTAATGGATTAATGGATGGATGTATTGATTAATGGATGGACTTCCAGACTATCTCACTTTGTTGTAAAGAACATGTTTCAGCTAACGTCTCATTAGGGATTCAACTTGCTGGAGAATAAAAACACTCATGTCTGTCTCTGACGGGCTGCGGCAGCTTGGTGGTCGGTGCCACAGGCTCGTAATCCTGAGGTTGCAAGTTTGAGCCCAGGTTGTGTCAGAAAGGGCATAAAAATAACTGCCAGATCTTTTAATGAGAGTTTGCTCGCTGTGGCAACCCCTGCAGAAGGGAGCAGCCAAAAGAAAGTGACCTTACATTGTGTTGTCGTTGACCTTTTTCTAGCTGTAACTAGAGAAACTGGAACAAAGTGCCTGCCTGTGCAACAAGGAGCCTGATAACAGCTTCACATGTGTTCCCTGCTAAGTAAGCAACAACAGGAACATAAAACTAAATACAATTACAAGACTTGGAGAATTCAGCCAGCACAGCAGCCGCCTGTGTGACACATTATAAATCAACTAGAAACTGTATCTTTTCTCCTGGCTGCCTCTTCTCATATTTTACACATGTCAAACGATTTTAAAAGCTGCCTTTGGATCATTGGCCCTCATGCACAAACATGTTCGTATTTTTATCCTAAATTTCTCCTACTTTTGTTCGTACGAAGCGTTCGTACGAACATGCCACGTCAGATTCAACAAACTCTTCTATCCTCAGGAAAAGTGTGTAAATGGCTGCGCAAATATGATGAATCCCACCTGTTCTATTCACCTGCGCGTGCACGCGGAGAGGTTATTTACATAATTCCCACCCCTCAAAACACCATATAAGGCTACGTTTCCTGCCTCAGAGGCAAAACGTGTTCGTTCATAAAATGACAGCGAAAAGTAAAAAGAAGAACTCTACCGGTGCGGAGATTGAAGTTCTGCTCTCTGAGGTCAAGAAAAGAAAATCTGTCCTTATTAGCAGCGTCACTCATGGGAGTAAATGACCAACTAAAGCCAAAGAATGTTTGTTTATAAGAAATGTGGACCTTAAAATATACACGCGTCCTGGTGGCCCACTGGGTAAAGCATTGCACCGTTAGGTGCTCTTAACCTTATCGAGACCTCGTGGGTTCGAGTCCCACGAGGTATGACTTTTTTTCCTTCTTTCTTTAGATTATTTATTCATTCCAGATTAAAAAGACTTTATGCTTCATTTCTTGTTGTATTGTAAATAGTTTTCTTGTGTTTTTTAAATCTGGAATGAATTAAAAGGAGAAAAAAAAACGTTGTCCCATGTGGGACTCGAACCCATAAGGTTCGGAACTGCGACGCAACGCTCTACTCATTGAGCTATCTGACAGCTATGACTGTGACAGGAGGAGGTCAACCTAAAGTCTGCGTTACCGAAGTCTGCGTTACCGAGACAAATTAAACTTAAATTAATTCATAATTTAAGTTGGTTTCAGTTTGAGATCTTCATATTAATATTGTAGTGTTAGAAAACGGCATTGATAACAAATTGATTTTAATTTAAATACTTTAATCCGTTAGTCATTATTACATTTAAAATTATAATTCGACTTCAAACAGAACCTATTGTCAAAAACAATTGTGGTGCGTGACTTTTTTAAACTCTAAATATTTTCTAAATAACGAAATATGAAGTTATTAGTGGAGAAATTCCGTCTGGATGACAGCAGACTGACGCTCCTAAAATATACGACAGGTCCGGACCACTCGTAAATTTTGTTCGTATCTGAAAAAAATCGTAGGATACGAAAACATTGTTGAATGCCACAAATGATCCTAAATCACTCGTACGCACAGTTTAAGAACAAATCTGTGCGTACGAACGGTTCGTGCATGAGGGCCATTGTCTCCAAAGACCTGTGAGCTGGAGAAACTCGAACACCACCGAGTACAAGCGTGTTATCAATCCTCTGAATCGGTCGCAGAACAAACAGATGCTGTTGTTGGATGTCCACACTCCTCAAGTCAGTTTTCTCACCACGTCTCTGGTGGATGGTTGTGCACCACGTGGATGATCCTGCCGGGAAGGTACAGAGGTGTGGAGGCTGACAAGGCGATGCTGAGGTCACTGGGGTGTAGCCACAGGCGGCTGCTGGGCGGAGCTGCAGGCTGCGACTGAGGATCGTCATCCTCTACTGGAAGCTCGGATTTGGGGATGCATTTGGTACCTCCTACAATGATCCTCCACTGTGGGAAGGAAAACAAATAGAAATGTATATCATGTTCATGCAGAGTTTCTGTGTATCGTTTGACTGACAGCAGATCAAATGACAGACAAGCCAGAGAATGTTTAAGATGCAGTCTTTCATAAGTTAACCATTAAAGGTGCTATGTGTAACTTTCTGTAGAGCGCAGAACTTAGAAATATTTTCAACAGGCAAAGCATTCTGATCCCTCCCCCTCAGAGCCATATATGGCTCTGCCCCCCTTGCTCTGCTGAAATTCAAATTCAAGCTCTGTTTTTATTGGCTGATTCAAATTCAAGCTCTGTTTTTATTGGCTGGTTAACGGCGGGTCACTCTGTGTTTTTAGTGTTTTTATAAATGCTGATAGAGAAGCAAGGGGACTATAGTTTTTTTCAGAGATTACTTTGTCTAACACCAGTCTGTCAGTAGATAGTGACAGAGTGAAGAAATATGTTAAAAATATATTGTTAGAAAAGTTACAGACTGCACTACAAAGTTACATAGTGCAGCTTTAAAGGTCCACTGACATGATTTTTTTACTATTCATAAAATTGCTCAAAATATATTTTATCATTTAAATATGTTCGTTTTTGCAAACAAAATGATAAATCACTTTAATTTTGCTTTAAAAGTGATTTTGAACTTCAAGCCGTGTTTAATCATGGGAAATCCGATTACACGCGAACGCACCATCTGTGACGTAGTGAGAGGCAGAGGGCTCTGGTCTCTTTAATAGCGGACAATTTAAAACCCGATGAATTTATCAATCTATGTGAAGATTTGAGTTATTTGTCTTCATTTTGGGAAGCAGAAAATAGTTTGGGTGATGGAACAAGAAACAACAGGATCTAATTTAGGTCTGATGCTGTATCAGACTTACCTTCATGTCGAGCTGCTCACACCGCGCACTGTGACAAGCCCAGAGCTCTGCCCGGTGTTACGTCACAGATGGTGCGTTCGTGTGTAATCGGATTTCCCATGATTAAACACGGCTTGAAGTTCAAAATCACTTTTAAAGCAAAATTAAAGTGATTTATCATTTTGTTTGCAAAAACAAATATATTTAAATGTTAAAATATATATATTTTGAGCAATTTTATGAATAGTAAACAAATCATGTCAGTGGACCTTTAAGTTTCCAGGTTTTTAATATCAGACAAACTGAGTTACTTTTGGCTTGTTGCTTTTCTGTAAGACTTCCAGAAGGTGCCGTCGGAAACCCTCCAGCTGTGAAAGGCCGAGCCTACGACAGAGCAGAGGCTGTTACTGAAGAAAACTACAAAATTAACCAAAGCCCATTAGACACAGTAACAAAAATACCTTGGTACTAGGTCCTTTCCTAATACCACAGATGTCACAAACTCTTTGGAGTACTCCATGGCATCCTCACTGGGTTATATGAGACAAAAACACACACACACAAAAAAAAAAAAACTGTGTGAAGTGTGTAAAAATTATGAGCCAAGAAAGAAAAAGTGTTTTCAAAGAAACATTGATTCTTATTCAGATGGCCTAAATAAAACAGGCAGTAATGTCCATATGATGGTATAAACTCTGCATCCAAACAGCTGGATAGAGTTCAGCTTAGAGCTCTGTTAGGAAAAAAAACTATTACCAGTTTTCAGAAAAAAACTATTACCAGTTTTCAGAAAAAAACTATTACCAGTTTTCAGAAAAAAACTATTACCAGTTTTCAGAAAAAAACTATTACCAGTTTTCAGAAGTGCATTTGGTGTAAACCGACAGAAAACCAGGTTGGATTGATAAGTCTATCCGTTTGGAAACTTCACGTGTAACATAAACATGTATGAAAACAGGCGTACAAATCTCCCTTCATTATTTCCATGGAAAATCTGAGCTCATTGAGTAAAACCAGACGGACTTACCTAAGAAGGCCACCAGGTGGAGAATAAGAGTAGCAGTGAAGTGTAGGGTAGTGAGGTCTGAGCAGGAAGGACAGAATAGCAGCGGTGCCTGCACCAAGAGAGTGTCCAACTATCACCAGCCCGTAGTGCATGGTGCCTTTGCCCTGTGCAAGAGAGTCATTACGCTCACAAAGGCTCACGTTGTTCCCTCTCAGAAACAAACAGATCTTCACATTTAGACAACGTTACACATCTAGTGAAGCCCAGCACGAAGCACTTGTTCACGGCACAAATCCTAAACGCAGCCGTTGGTTACTCATCGCGCTGAGTCACGTACCAGGTCTCGTCCAAAAGCTTGTGACAAGATCATTTCCTGCTCCAGTTTCTTCTTAATGTATTCTGCTGAGTAAACCATTCCCTGGAGAGAGAGGCAAGGAGATGCAGTGCAGAGAGGCCAATGACAGTTAAAGATGTGGACAGGAAGTCATTCATCTCCTGTTTAATATTTAAAATGAAAAAAGCAGCACTGTGGGTGAGTCTCCCACCTTGTGACCAAGCCAGTTCCCCTGCTGCTCCTCCACAGGCAAACGCTCAGAGTCTCCAGTCAGGTCGGTCAACGCGTCCTGAGCAACACGAAACAAATAAAATGTCTCAACAAAACAGCATAAACAAGAGAAACCAAACAAATAATTTATTAATGAAAAGACCAGACCGTAGCAAAAGGAATCAAATTAAAGTTCATTACCACCGAAGCCAACTTCATTTTTTTAAAATTATAATTTCTTGAACATACCTGAAAGTTAGATATTGTAAAATAATGGGGAAGACTTCTGTAGATTCCGTAAAACATATTTTAATTTACGCTACATGTCTTACATTTTCACGTTTATACACTGCAAGAAGTTCGTCTTTGTTCCAGTAAACCATGATCTGTTCCAGACTGTTGGTTCAGTTAAAGCCCGACACCCTGCAGAGCAGACATCTTCTGAAATGCTTACATAAAAGATGTAAAGGACATTTCTCTCTGCGAGTGGACAGTCACGCTCTTGTTGTGTGCGTGAAGGATGTAGGTGTTTCAGAATATTACAGCGAAGCACGAGAAGCTCGCCTGCTCTGAACCGTTAAGTGTTAAAAACGCTGAGGAGAACAGGGAGTGCTAATATTTTTAACATAAATGAAACATTACGATTAAAAAACATTCAACACGCAAATCACCTTTGGTGAAAGGGTTCCTCTGATACTGATGACAACTTTCTTCTTCCCATGATCCACCGCCACAAAGAACGGAGTCTCGTAAACCTGGCGGGAACGCAGATTGTAGCAGAGCAAAGAGCGATGTAGCTGTTACTAACTGAAGTTACAAATAAATTGTTGCAGTTACAAATAAAGTCAGAGTCAGAGATTCTTTGTTGTCATTCGCACCACATGTGGTACATGAGGTGGAATGAGATTATGTACACAGGGTCCCAGTTACATACCAACAATAAAATGTAAAAGAAAAACAGTAATAAGATCAACCAAAATCACACTAAGCACTGACGGCATACAAACATTATGTCGAACAGCAGCACGAACATGAGTCTGTGTGTTTTTGTCCAGTCCAGTTGTTTTTGCTTTTAATCTGGTTTGGATTAACCCTGTCCTGGATGAGTGAGACTCTTCATCAACAAGTGAAAAATTACAACACCACACACCAAACCAGCAACACAACATGAAACTGATTATACAATGCTGCCATCAAGGGAACGTGTATATGTGCACTTACCATAATCCATAACTTTAACTATTTACTATGATTTGTGTATTTATGCACTGCTCTTTTACTGTTATTGTGAATGACATTAAAATGTTCCCTGGTCCTGACTCGATGTAATAATCAGTCTTCATGTGACCGCTCAGTAAAAGGACAGCAAAAGATAAATCTATTATCCTCAAGGTGAGTGATATGATTACAGTGACGTGGTCGCTGAGGCCTTGGAGCTGTTTGGATCTCTCCCTGCTTCTGATTGCAGCTGGGTTCTGATAACGCTGGACAGGGCGGTTTCTACAAAACTGATATTTTCTGTTCAGGAATTTAAAATGGTCAGAGCCTCACAGAGGTGAAATCATTGATAAGCTTTAAATAAATCTGATCAAGTCTGAACTTCATTGTTTAGGGAATCTCTTTTTTTTCCATGACAATCTCCTCATCTCATACAGGGACAGGCCATGAGGGGAAGTGTAAATAATTCTAGTACTTGTCAGTTTTGTTTCATTTTTACCATTTAGTACACTGAGGTGGGTCTGAGGGTTTTTGCAGTACATTAGTCCCTCGCTACTTCGTGGTTCGTAAAAAAATTATCGGACAGAACAGGATTTTGAGCAAGTATTACCAAGTCCTTAATCTCTTTGCCATAGGTCAGAACCAGGTCATGGCTGTGATGATGATGAGAGTGAGAAGATGTTCGGACGTTTTGGTGTAAAACCAATTGACTATTACATTTTTAAAGGCTATGCTTGAGCTATCACTTTCAACATCCACATCCATCCATCCATTTTCTTCCGCTTATCCGGGGTCGGGTCGCGGGGATAGAAGCCTAAGTAGGGAGGCCCAGACTTCCCTCTCCCCAGCCACTTGGAGCAGCTCCTCTGGGGGAATCCCAAGGCGTTCCCAGGCCAGCCGAGAAACATAGTCCCTCCAGCGTGTCCTGGGTCTTCCTCTGGGTCTCCTCCCGGTGGGACATGCCCGGAACACCTCACCAGGGAGGCGTCCAGGAGGCATCCTAACCAGATGCCCGAGCCACCTCAACTGGCTCCTCTCGATGTGGAGAAGCAGCGGCTCTACTCCGAGTCCCTCCCGGATGACTGAGCTTCTCACCCTATCTCTAAGGGAGAGTCCAGCCACCCTGCGGAGAAAACTCATTTCAGCCGCTTGTATCCGAGATCTTGTTCTTTCGGTCACAACCCAAAGCTCATGACCATAGATGAGGGTGGGAACGTAGATCGATCGGTAAATTGAGAGCTTTGCCTTTTGACTCAGCTCTCTCTTCACCACGACAGACCGGTACAGCACCCGCTTCACTGCGGACGCTGCACCTATCCGCCTATCGATCTCACGCTCCAGTTTTCCCTCATTCGTGAACAAGACCCCGAGATACTTAAACTCCTCCACTTGGGGCAGGACCTCCTCCCCGACCCGGAGAAGGCATGCTACCCTTTTCCGGCTCAAGACCATGGCCTCGGATTTGGAGGAACTGATCCTCATCCCGGCCGCATCACACTCGGCTGCAAACCGCTCCAGTGAAAGCTGTAGATCACGATCTGATGAAGCCAATAGGACCACATCATCTGCAAAAAACAGAGAAGCGATTCTAAGGCCACCAAAACGGATCCTCTCAACACCTTGGCTGCGCCTAGAAATTCTGTCCATAAAAGTTATGAACAGAATCGGTGACAAAGGGCAACCTTGGCGGAGTCCAACTCTCACCGGAAACGAGCCTGACTTACTGCCGGCAATGCGGACCAAGCTCTGACACCGGTCGTACAGGGACCTAACAGCCCATATCAAAGGGCCTGGTACCCCATACTCCCGGAGTACCCCCCACAGAACCCCCCGAGGGACGCGGTCGAATGCCTTCTCCAAGTCCACAAAGCACATGTAAACTGGTTGGGCAAACTCCCACGCACCCTCCAGGACCCTGCTGAGGGTGTAGAGCTGGTCTAGTGTTCCACGACCAGGACGAAAACCACACTGCTCCTCCTGAATCCGAGGTTCGACTATCCGACGGACCCTCCTCTCCAGAACCCCTGAATAGACCTTACCAGGGAGGCTTAAGAGTGTGATCCCCCTATAGTTGGAACACACCCTACGGTCCCCCTTTTTGAATAGGGGAACCACCACCCCAGTCTGCCAATCCAAGGGAACTGCCCCCGATGTCCACGCGATATTGCAGAGTCGCGTAAGCCAACACAACCCCACAACATCCAGAGCCCTAAGGAACTCAGGACGAATCTCATCCACCCCCGGAGCCCTGCCACCACGGAGCTTTTTAACCACCTTGGCGACCTCAGCACCAGAGATTGGAGAGCCCGACCCAAAATCCCCAGGCTCCGCTTCCTCAGTGGAAGACGTGCCAGTAGGATTGAGGAGGTCTTCGAAGTATTCCGCCCACCGACTCACAACATCCCGAGTTGAGGTCAACAGCACGCCATCCCCACCATAAATGGTGTTGGTCGCGTACCGCTTTCCCCCCCTGAGACGCCGGATGGTGGACCAGAATCGCCTCGAAGCCGTACGGAAGTCATTCTCCATGGCCTCTCCGAACTCCTCCCACGCCCGAGTTTTTGCCTCAGCAACCACCCGAGCCGCATGCCGCTTGGACTGCCGGTACCTATCTGCTGCTTCCGGGGTCCCACAGGCCAAAAAGGCCCAATAGGACTCCTTCTTCAGCTTGACAGCATCCCTCACCGCCGGTGTCCACCACCGGGTTCGAGGGTTGCCACCACGACAGGCACCAACAACCTTGCGGCCACAACTCCGATAAGCTGCCTCGACAATAGAGGCGCGGAACATGGCCCACTCGGGCTCAATGTCCCCCGCCTCCCTCGGAACGTGTTCAAAGCTCTCCCGGAGGTGGGAGTTAAAGCTCCGTCTTACGGGAGACTCTGCCAGACGTTCCCAGCAGACCCTCACAATACGTTTGGGTCTGCCAGGTCTGACCGGCATCCTCCCCCACCATCGGAGCCAACTCACCACCAGGTAGTGGTCAGTTGACAGCTCCGCCCCTCTCTTCACCCGAGTGTCCAGGACATGCGGCCGCAGATCAGATGAGACGACAACAAAGTCGATCATCGAACTGCGACCTAGGGTGTCCTGGTGCCAAGAGCACATATGGACACCCTTATGCCTGAACATGGTGTTCGTTATGGACAATCCATGACGAGCACAGAAGTCCAACAACAGAACACCACTCGGGTTCAGATCAGGGGGGCCGTTCCTCCCAACCACACCCCTCCAGGTCTCACTGTCATTGCCCACGTGAGCGTTGAAGTCCCCCAGCAGAACAAGGGAGTCCCCAGGAGGCGCACCCTCCAATACCCCCTCCAAGGACTCCAAAAAGGGTGGGTAATCTGCGCTGCCGTTTGGCGCATAGGCACAAACAACAGTCAGAGCCCGTCCCCCCACACGTAGGCGAAGGGAGGCTACCCTCTCGTTCACCGGGGTGAACCCCAACGTACAGGCACCAAGATGGGGGGCAACAAGTATGCCCACTCCTGCTCGGCGCCTCTCACCAGGGGCAACTCCAGAGTGGAAGAGTGTCCAACCCCTCTC
>JBBPBX010098556.1:0-12669 GCA_038048925.1 Garcialebias charrua
GGAAGATCTCCCCTGTGTCTTTTGACCACGGATGAAAGACTGAGCAGGAAAGGTTAACACTGGCGACCACGAAGGGACCTCTTCGCCTTGCTGGACAAGTGGTGAGCTTTGAATGAGAGAGATAATAACGGCTAGCAATAAAGCCGAGAGACTGCATTAGCCTGCTATATTAGCCTGCTATTTAACAACCACAAGATGGACGCCGCCGCCCGCTCCTTTAAAGACTATGGGTTTGAAACAGATTATTCCAACCCGTTTATGACATTGGATATTTCTTCTGAGAGCGCAGTGTGCAGAAAAGCTGCCCAAGATGTGAAATGTGAACATTACAACCCTTTTCTGTGTGATGAACGCTGTTTTGGCTCGTACGCTAAAGGAGGGGACATGTTTGCACCGCACCAAGGCCCCGCTCAGCCACAGTTTACTCCTACAAATCCATTTGTTGATGGTTATAACACTCATGGAGGGGCTGCAGATGACAGAATGCATTTCTACTCAACCCCCACGTTTCAAATGAAAGATAATTATATGGACTCCAACCCATTTACTTCTGCTCATATGCAAAGTTTTGTGCACAGCACGCCGGCCCCTGTCAACCCAGTGACATTTCCAGCTGTGCATTGTACCCCTTCTCATAACCTGGATGGAACGATAAGCTACAAGCAAACCCCTGCACGGCCCCAGCCCCGATTAAAACCAAATAAAACTCGTTTCATGGTGCAGCAGCCTTTATCCGACAGTGAGGAGGATGGAGATCCTAGAGAGAGGGTCCCCACCTTACGTCCGGGCCAATACGACGGTACCACACCATGGACAGAATTTCTGCACAGGTTTGAGAGCTGCGCCGAAGCGAACTATTGGTCCGAAAAGACTATGACAGTGCAGCTGAAATTCTGCCTGGTTGGCGCAGCGGGGGCCATTGTCCACAGAAACCCTCGCTCTTACAGATGGGACTACCGCCGCCTGGTGGACGAACTGGAAACTGCATACGGCCCATCTTCTGATCATGCCGCTGCGGTTGCAGTAGAGCTGAGGCAGCGTGTACGGAAACATGGAGAGGACCTGCACGTTTTCAGAGACGATATTTACGGGAAAGTGGCTGTGGCTTATGGTGGCAGAGCAGAAGCTGAACAGGACTCTATTGCTGTTGAAGTTTTCACAAACGGTTTGGGTGATGCTGAAATAGTTCAGAAACTATTAGAGCAACGACCAGCCACGCTCGCCCGTGCATATGAAATAGCCCATGCTCATGAGACCACAAAAAGGGCTGCAGCTTATGTCACCAGTACCATGCAGTCAGGAGCCCGCGGCATGGTTGAACGACGGCCCAGAGCTGCTGTAGTCAGAGCCAATGACCAACATGAAAGTGTTAATAAAACTACACCTGTAACCAACCCTTCACCGAATCAGTTTGCCACACACCCACCCTCAGCCTTTAATAACCGCAAAAATTTGGCGAAGGGGAGAGTCCGTTGCCACAATTGTCAAGGTTGGGGTCACATCCAGAAGCAGTGCCCCTCGCCCCACAAGACCACCAAAGCTTTGACATTCAGTAGCTCCTCCGGTGATACCCAAGAACCCACCGTGCTCCACCTGAAAGGCCATAGCCAAGAAATGAGTATCCTCATGCGAATCTATGAAGTGGAGGTGTGTGCTGTGTTGGACAGTGGGGCACGGAGAAATGTGCTGCCGTTGCGCTACTTTAATTCCATCCATCCTGACATGAGACCTCAGCTGCATTCATCAATTGTTGAGACTTTACTGGGGGTGGGACCTGTAGATGTGCCAGTGCTGGGTGAGGCCCAGATACCTGTCAGCATCAACAATCGTCAGGTGGATGTAGATTTTATTGTAGCAGATATAACAGGGTTAGAAGTGCTGCTGGGGCATCCCTTCCTCACACAAGCTGAAGCCCGTCTTGATTTTGGCAGACACCGCATCATTCTGTTTGGTGAAGAAGTGCCCTACTACCAATCTGAATCTGACCTGAAGTCGCATGCAGTGAAAATATCCAGAACTGTGGTGGTGGAACCAGGACAGGAGTATGTTGTGAAGGGCAGCGTGCATCTAAGTGGGACAGCCCGCAGTGACATGATACTTAGCCCCACCAAGGGTTTTGTGGAGAAACACAAAGTACTCCTCGCCAGAGTTTTAGTTCATCCCCAGACGTCCAAAACGGTCCCCCTTCGCCTCTTTAATCCTGGCAACAAAGCTGTGACCATCAAAGAAGGATCCATGGCTGGTCTCCTCCAGCCAGCTGAAGCCATGCAGTCTTCCTATGTCTCACCGGCCGCAGACTCACCAGCCAGCTCCCCTGTAGTTCCTTTGCACCTGGAAGAGCTCTATGCCCAGAGCTCTAGGGACCTCAATGATGGTGAATGTCTCCAACTTAAACGTTTGTTTTCTACTTATGGACATGTGTTCTCTACTGGGCCTACTGACCTGGGCCGAACCAACCTCGTCCAGCACGATATTGTACTTCGTCCAGGTGCCCCGATCAAACAACCTCCACGTAAGATGGCGAAAGAGAAGCAGCAATACGCCAACCAGCAGATACATGACAGCCTACAGAACGGTCTCGCCCAAAGCAGCCACAGCAGCTGGGCCTCACCCATAGTTATGGTACGTAAGAAGGATGGGACCTATCGGCTCTGCATCGATTACAGGGTTCTCAATGAGCGAACCATACCGGATGCGTATCCTCTGCCCCGTATCCAGGACACGCTGGATACACTGTCTACTGCCAGATGGTTCAGCACGTTGGACCTTACTTCAGGTTACTGGCAGGTGGAGCTGACGCCGAGAGCACGCAAAGCAGCTGCATTCTGCGCCAGGACAGGTCTCTTTGAGTGGAACGTCATGCCGTTTGGATTATGCAATGCCCCGGCGACATTTCAGCGGCTGATGGACCGTGTTTTAGCTGGCATGCAATGGGAGACCTGTCTGGTCTACCTGGACGACATCATCGTGCTGGCGAGGAATGTGTCAGAAATGCTGCAGCGGCTTGACCAGGTGTTTTACAGACTACAACAAGCTAACCTGAAATTAAAACCTGCCAAATGCTGCCTTTTCCGCCGCGAGGTGGTTTACCTAGGTCACATAGTGTCTGAACAGGGTATAGCTACGGACCCCAGCAAGGTCCAAAAGGTCCAAATGTGGCCCACTCCATCGTCCATCCAGGAGGTTCGACGTTTCATCGGCCTGGCCTCATACTATCGCCGATTTGTAAAAGACTTTGCATCTATTGCTGAACCCCTTCATAACCTAACCATGAAAAATGCACGTTTCCAGTGGCATGCTGAACACCAAGCTGCTTTCGACGAGTTAAAGTGTCGTCTCACCTCAGCCCCCATTCTTGGCTATCCCCTGGACTGCGGTGAAATGATACTCGACACTGATGCGAGTGACACCGGCATTGGTGCTGTACTGTCGCAGATGCAGGAGGGTGTGGAACGAGTGTTGGCTTATGGCAGTCGCAAGTTGGCAAAGCCTGAACAAAACTACTGCACAACAAGACGTGAACTTCTGGCCATAGTGGATTTCACATCCCATTTTCGCCAGTATCTCCTCGGCCGGCCGTTCAAGGTGCGTACGGACCACAGCAGTCTGCGCTGGCTGACCAAAATGAGAGAGCCAGAAGGACAGTTAGCTCGATGGCTTGAGAAGCTGGCTGAATATGAGTTTGAGATTATCCACCGCCCGGGTCGACAGCACACCAATGCTGACAGCCTCTCCAGGAGACCCTGCCGCCAGTCCTGCCCATGTAAAGTGCCAAATTTTTCTACATCACCCAAAACTATCAACCATCAAGCTGTCCAGTGTGATTTGAACTCTGACACCAGCTCCCTGTTGCTGAGTTCAGTGGGGGTAGAGGACCGACCACCCACTGCCGCAGTTTGTCCAGTGGGGGTAGAGGACAGACCACCCACCACAGCAGTTTGTACAGTGGGGGTAGAGGACCGACCACCCACCACAACAGTTTGGCCAGTGGGGGTAAGTCAAAACACCCTCACATCAGATTTAGAGACTTTAGACCAAAACACTTCCACTGATACAGACAAATTGCATCAGAATGCTCATACTGATGAATGCACGGTAAAATTGACTGAAAAAATATATGTGGCTAAGACTCTTGACACATTTTCCTTGTTTCATGGTTGGACCATGGGGGAGCTGAGCCAGGCCCAGGATGCTGATGTGGACATTGCACCCATACGCAGCTGGATGAAGGCCAGTGATAAACGCCCCCCATGGCCTGTTGTCTCACCATGCAGCCCAGCCACTAAGACATACTGGACTCAATGGAAACGACTCTACTTCAGAGATGGAGTTCTAGTCCGTCGATTCTATTGCCTCGATGACACCCAATTCTACCCACAAATTGTACTGCCACGTAAACTACAACTTGACGTGTTGAGGCAGATGCACGAAGGGCCAGTGGGTGGACATTTTGGTGTAGAGCGGACCCTGAACAGATTAAGGACCCGATACTACTGGTACCACATGAGGGAAGATGTTGCCCTCTGGTGTAAAACCTGTATCAGCTGTGCATCCAGGGCTCGACCGCAGAAGACACCACAAGCTCCTATGGGAACAGTCCAGGTAGGAGCTCCTATGGAGCGTATTGCACTGGATATTATGGGGCCACTGAACGAGACTGAACGTGGAAACCGCTATGTGCTTGTGATACAAGACTATTTCACAAAGTGGACTGAAGCATTTCCTATTCCAAATGAGCGAGCTGTAACTGTTGCTGGTATAGTTGCTAGTGAGTGGGTGTGCCGCTATGGAATCCCTCAAGCGCTACACAGTGACCAGGGACGCAATTTCGAATCTGAGGTGTTCCAAGGGATGTGTAGTTTGTTTGGGATAGACAAGACTCACACAACACCATTCAGGCCGCAGTCGGACGGTCAGGTCGAGCGTTTCAACGCCACCCTCCAAAAGATCCTGGCTACTACAGCAGAACACTGTCATTGGGATTGGGACCTGATGATTCCTTATGCTGTTATGGCATACAGGGCAACCAAGCATAGTGCTACCGGTTTCTCTCCAAACTTTATGATGTGGGGCCGAGAAGTAAGTGAACCAGTGGACCTTGTCGCAGGTTTGCCTCCTGATCCAGAAAACCAACCCACTGCTCCAGAGTATGTGCAACAGATGAGGGAACGGTTGGAGCTGGCTCACCAAATCGCTAGAGAAGCACTGGGGGACTCGGTCACACGTGCAAAGAAACAGTATGACAAGAACTGCTGCCGCACACAGTATAAAGTTGGAGACCCTGTGTGGTATCTCATTAAAGGGACACGTCATGTCAAGAACAAAGTCAAAAAGTTCCTTCCCTCATATGAAGGACCATTCTTCATCCTAGGCCAACTGGATGACCTAGTTTATCGGATACAAAAGAACCCAAGGTCCAAGGTGAAAGTCGTCCACCATGACCAGCTAAAGCACTACCGCAGCCGGGAGCCCCTGGACAACACATGGGTCCTGGATCAGAGTCAACACTGGGAACCTACCGAGGTTCCACCACCAACCTTGGAGGAGGACTCGGCGGACTGTGACCTGGACCTGCAGGGTTTGTTCTCTGATGAAACCAGCAGGGGCGTTGGTTGTTCCCTGCTGCCTACTTCAACTGCAGCGGATTCCCATCCGGGTGTGTTTGTTCCATCCTCCCCTTCCCATGTCAATCATGAGGATGGTGGGGGTGCGGTGGGATATTCACCTCCTTTGGGCCCACCAGTTCGACGGTCTAGGCGTCGGCGCAGAGCACCGGACTGGTACGGTACATGGGTAGTTCCAAGTAGAATGGACTCAGTTTAAGGTTCCAGCTGTTCCGGTGTCCTGCAAAGTTCTCTAAAACTGTTCATCAAAGCCACAAGTGCCTGTTTTCTTTATTACTGTTCAGTTGTTCAAACTGCTAAGTCAATTTGGCTGAAGAGCAAATGGTTTATCTAAAGACCGTGTTTTTCTGTATGTTTTTGTACCTGATAGATTTCAGTTAGTTTCCTGCCTGGTCGTCATAGATGCCGCTGAGTAATTTCTTTCCTCCCCTATGGCATGTGAAGTTTACTTTTTGCACAAGTTGACACACCTTAAAATGAGCTAATTATATCACTGGACATGTGGTTTGATGCTATACCTCCTCTACATGTAATTATGATTGACACAGTTATCTCTTATTAGCTATAGGGATTGTGTATCAGTTTTATGCATTGTGAGACTGGATTGGAATTATTGTTTAATTGCCATCCAGAGTGGGGGTAGTGTTGCAGAAAGTGCCTCCACTGCATGTGATGAATGGCTCAGTGAGTGGTGTGTGTGTGTGTGGGAGGGTGAGATGTGTGTCATCCGTCCGCCGGCCAGAAGAGGGCGCTACGTGCTCATGTTCTGCACGTGTTGAGAGGAGCAAGACGTGACGGTGTGTGTGTGGAGAAAAGTAAACGGCAAAGTAAAACGCGGCTGTAAGAAAGTCTGTTTGTGCACCTGTTGGCTAGAATTATTATTAAAAACAAGAGGATTAACCTTCAGCCACCGTGTGGTTTATGTGCAAGGCAAGTGAGGGAGTTAACCCTGAAGCAGAGACTTCAGCCCTGGAGGAAGATCTCCCCTGTGTCTTTTGACCACGGATGAAAGACTGAGCAGGAAAGGTTAACACTTGCATACTTACTAGCTAACTTTTGCTTTTTGTAATCCGAATCTTATTTGTCTATCTGTAATGTTAGCTAATTCGTTCTGTTAGCGTGTAGCTGATAGCGTGTGAACTACTGTACATCGGTACTCCTTGCCAAGCTCAGCAGCACTGAGCACATGTTTGGTGTAGTTTGTAAAGTTTTCATGTGGATGTCTATATTCAGCTACTGGGCCACTGTACCTTAAATGCCAATAAATTTCCTCTATATTATTTTTGTTTTTACAAGAAACATTTAAGGTGCTCCGCTTATGGGAATTAGTTAATTGTCTCATGCAAACGTTAAAATGACGGGTTTTTTATATGTGTAAGCTCTGTTTTTAGCAACTTCTTCACCTAACCTTTGTATTTGATATCTCTCGTTTGGTCAGTGCAGGAAAGAAATGGCAGAGAAATGTGATGATCTGTGGGCGTTTCTCAGAAAGCGAGGTGTTGCTGAGGAGAAAATCGACCAAATGCAAGAAGACAAGGTAATTCCACTTTCATGACATGGATTCAGATACCATTTCCTTAACAATGAGTATGTAAAGTGTATTATTTGAAATCTAACAAATTTTACCTATGGGCATAGGGTTTACAAAACTGCGATTAATAGCCTATAGACCAAGTTTTTTACTGGTGAAAAGGTAGTTGAGCCCAAATTGTGTGTGTCTAAAAAATAACAATAATAATAATAAAATAAAGTTCTTTATTTGAACCAGAATTGTAGAACAACTTACTGAAAAACTGTTTAAAGTTCTTCTGTGAGCTGACATTTAAACTATAAAATTTTAAGTTACGGTAAATAAAATGTAAGAAAATAAAAACTGCAAGTGCAATTTTTTTACATTTAACTTAACATCTTATAAACATTTCAAAATGAATATTTCATGGCTAAATATTTTAGACAATCCTCCTTTTTGGCCCATGCCCCTCATAACTACATGTAATAATATAGTTATATAAATTAATCAATTTATTAGTTGACAGACTTGTGTAATCCAGCGTCCAACAAACCTGGTAAATGTGACACAAATCACACTTTTTCATTACAGTCTAATTCCTTTTTCACCCAAGCAAAAATCTGATTTGAGCCACTTCCATTGGTGGCACTGATTCCGATATGCAGCCAGTGTTCAGTTCTACCTCAGCATGAATGCTCAGGTTGCATTACATCCAACTCTTAAGGCCCCGGCAGAGCTCAGCGTAATGCAGTACGCTGCACTACGCCGTACGTACGCAGAGGCACAAGCGTAGCCCCGTAGGGCACGAACGCGCAAAGCTCAAATTTTACAACCGCGTACGCGATGCGCGTTGTCTCACAATAAATTGCCCGGCGCCGGACTGTTTTGTATGTTACACAAATGAATTAAATTCCCCTTCTTCATCGCTGATCTGGACTTTTATTTTGTTGTTTTGCCAAAAGTCAAGTGATCGCTTCCTCCTCCGCAACTCCATGACTGAAATTAATGAATTTGTCACGAGCGAATAATAACTCATGTCCTACTTGGCTGCGCGACGTTCTAAATATTTCCTGGTGGGCTGTGGGCTGCAGGACCAAGGCTCCCTGTTTTTATTTTTTAGAACTTTTTATTAACATATAAAGTTTAGAAACACCGCAGCAGCTGCAGCCTGACAGCTCATGCATTTTTTTTTGTCTCCCACTCGACCTGTCAATCAATTCAGTAGGTGTGTCAGCAAATGACCAATCAGCGACCTCAGTTTGTCCCGTAGGTAGACGCTCTGCACGCAGCTGCTCAAATTACAACAAGAATTTGGAGCGAAAACGTGAGCATTTAACGCGAGAATGAAAGCAGAGCTGTGCCAGCGAACGCGTGTGCACAGAATGCGCGCGTAGAGTGGCGTACAGGTCGTACGCTGAGCTCAGCCGGAGCCTTTACAGTGGGGTGCAAAAGTTTGGGCAGCCTTGTTAATTGTCCTGATTTACCTTTATAAAGCATTGATTGGTTAAAAAAAATCAGTTAAATATATCATATAGGGGACAAACAGTGATGTTGAGAAGTGAAAAGAAGTTTATATGGTTTACAGAAAGTGTACAATAACTGGTTAAACAAAATTAGGCAGGTGCATAAATTTGGGTACCAAAAAAAACAAAACAAAAAAAAACTTTACTCAAGATTTATCAATATCACCGTGTTTGTCTCCTATATGATATATTTGACTGATTTTTAAAAAAATCCAAACACTCAATGATTTATTAAGGTATATCAGAACAATTAACAAGGTTGCCCAAACTTTCACACCACACTGTATGTCCCTGAGGTAGGGCAGAGCGGATTGATCCAAGTAATCATAATAATGATACCAATTTACGTTTTAAATTTTAAAATGCCCCATTGTCAGCTACAGAACAGAAGTCCAGTTGCTTTGTCTTTTGTTCTTTTAATGCTCAGTGTCCTGGACCATCGAGAATCTACAGCAGCAGATGCTAATGTTAGTATCATGCTGTATTGATACTAACGTGGTGGAATCAGTAAATCAGTTTGTTTTTTATCTCAGTATGTCCCTCCCGCTCAAAAAATAAAATTATGTACTGGAGTATCCATCAAGAGAATATATTTTAAAAAAAACATTGGGTTACAAGTGTAAATGTAAACAAGCAGGTTAGACAGTAATTTCATTTGTTCTGGCTACATAACTTCAGAATCCCACACATCAACGCATGCTGAAATGAAGCATACATTGGTACTTCCTTCAACAAAACAGGTTGTGGGATGTCAGCTCTTCTACTTGACATGCAGATTGCATCAGAACTATTAACATTTCACAATGGAGACTGAAATAGAAAGGTAATGTGAATGAGGCAAAAAATATCCACATTTACCAAAAACAAAGGTGAATTTAGCATTCAGACCTGCAGTGCCAATGCACCCCCTTCATTCTCCCAACTTGTATATATGTACAGCAGTAAAAGTTTGCAAGTTCATTTAATGCTAGCTGTGCTAATTTTTTATGTTTCTTCATAGATTGATACATCAGTTATTGGAGAAATAGAGGATGCCTGCCTTGCACGCTACATACCCGTGTACGGGGATAGGATTGCCACGAGACGGTATTGTCTGGACAAGCAAAAACAAAACAAAGACAAATGCTCAAGGATGACTCTTCTTGAAAAGCTTCGAAAGAAAATGAGGACGGCTACAGCAAGCCAGGATGAGGATTCTGATCAGGAACCCTGGCCTGAAAGAAAAGCAAGGTTTAAACAACCTAAAAATGCTATAAAAGCTGAACGAAAAATAGAGTTGGGGTGGATACATGAGGGAAAACAAGTCAGAAAGCGTTCTGGTGGGGGCACAAGGATTCTTATTGTATCAAAGTCATCCACCAAAAAAGACCTTTTGTCTCATGCAAAAGACCTCTTCTTCCCACATGGTAAGTCAACAAAGGGAAAATGGGAGGACTTTATTCACAATATATTTGATTTTAAGGAATCAGAACTTGAGGAAAGCACTACAGTTGGTGACTTATACGCACTGTCAAAATTTGGAATATTACGGTTTTACCTAAACACAAGTCGGGTAGACATGACTGATGCAGAAGTTGACAGCAACATGGACAGATATGGTGCCACTGTGGAAGAGCATCAGCCAACAGATATTTCTGATCAGCAGCAGGAAAAGCCAGTTAGTGTGAATAAATCACAAGAAGAACTATCTACAACAGCTGCATACAACCATGGGAGTTCCAGTGACATTTTTGACATAGTTGATCTTACCTCCCTGTCGAATGATTCAGAGGTGTTCATAGGTGGCCTGGTAGCTGTACCGTCTGCAAGCCAACTAGATGACACTGTTCCAGTTTTTATTTCCACAGAGGATTTCATTGAGGTAGCTGTTTCCACATCCACACCTGTTCAAGGAGTTTATGTTGACCACACTGTCCTTTCAAACGATAATGCACACTATGGCCTGCTCTCAGAGACCAAGTCGGATGACACTGTTCCATTTTTCCCTCAAGCAGAGGAAAGGATCAGCATAGCCCCTTCCACATCCACTCCTGTCTCAGAGAACCATGTTGAACATACAGATTTTTCACGTTTTGATGCAGACTATCAGCTACTTACAGTAGGTGTCCAACTACATAGAGTAAATTTGTTAGAGGAAATGATTTGTCAGTTCAAAGATGAAAGAATTCTGAAGTACCCCTTAAAGTACAGCTTTATTAATGAAAAGGGCACTGATGCAGATGGTGTGGCCAGGGATGTTTATGCTGCTTTTTGGAATGAATTTCTGGATTGTGCAGCAGAGGGGGCAGACATGAGAGTGCCGTCCCTGTCACCAAAATGGCAGGAGGAAGAATGGAAGGCTGTGGGAAGAATATTGGCCAAAGGATTTTTGGACCAAGGATACTTTCCATTGCGCCTTGCTCCAGCATTTACCACAGCACTGATATTTGGAGAACATGCTGTGTGTAATGACATACTGTTTGAATCTTTCCTGATGTATCTTAGTCAGTGTGAGAGAGATCTCATAGCAACTTCTTTACAGGAAGACATTGACAGTGATACCCAGGATGAGTTAATAGATCTACTGGATCGACTGGGAGTGAAAATGGTTCCATCACGAGAGAACCTTAAAGCAGTCCTCCTTCAAGTAGCACACAAACAAATCATTCAAGAACCTAAATATGCTCTTGATTACATGTCAGCAGTCTCTGGACAACCACTGAGGACAGCCATAACCACAACGGCAACAATACAGGTCTTGTATGAAGAAAAAAAACCAACTTGCAGAAAGGTTCTGAAGCTGATTGAAGCAACTCCAGTGACTCCTGCTGAGAGACAAGCCCTCAGATTTCTGCAGCAATACATTCGAGGATTAGATGACGTTGGTCTCAGAAGGTTGCTTCGATTTGTGACAGGCTCAGATGTCATCTGTGTCACAAGAGTTGAAGTTATATTTACAGCTTTGGAAGGACTGGCACGTCGGCCAATTGCACACACCTGTGGAGCAGTTTTGGAGTTACCATGCACATATAAGTCCTACCCAGAGCTAAGAGTTGAGATGGAAAATGTACTGACAAGTAACTACTACACTATGGACATTGTGTAGTAAGAAACTATGGTACACACCATAGTCAGGTTCCTTGTAGCCATTGATGATGTATTCAGGTCGTTAATATTTGAAACATGAAGAAGAGGTTAACTTTACGAAATATTCAATGACAGAAATGAAAACCCAATATGCAGAGTCAAACTTGGCTTTGTTTCTTTATGTCAGTGACTTCTTCAAGTAATAGATTTAACAGTCTAACAAGTTATCCAGCAACCTCAGGAAAATCCATATTTTTGCAGTCTCCAATGCTGTATTTTTGTTTAACATTGTTTTATGTGAAAATGTTCCAGATGTTGTTCCTGGTATGGTAAGAAATACCATAAACGTTTTGTGATCCTGATCTCGTATGATGTCATAGTAAGGCAACACAATGTGATTCTCAAATGTTAAGTTTTCCATCATGTTATGTTTTTTATCAACAATGAAAAAAAACTGTCCATCTAACCAAGTTATAAAATATTCAGCCCCCCCAAAAATTTTGATCTTGTTTTGAGACAAATGTACTAAACAAGAAATTTGATTAATTTGAAAGATTACAGTAATCGTCTTGTTACCAGAATGTGTGATTATTTTTGTAAGCCTGGAAATTTGACTCAAATTAAGTGAAAGTATATCTGCCAATGGAGTAAGACAATTTTACATAACATTGTTTAAATCAATTAATTTGACTCAATTTTCCAAGCTAACAAGATAAATAATCTTGTGTGTTTTGGTAACAGGATTAATCTTACACATTCTGATCTTGTTTAGGAAATCTGTCTCGACACAAGATCAATTCTTTTTGGTCTCATGTATTATATTAAAACTTGGTTAATTGGACAGTTTTGCAAGTACCGGTATAATACAGAGTGTTTTTTTTTCAGTAACAAGTGTCATTTTCCCTCAGCATGACAGAGAACATGCAGTCTTGTAAAAATAATTGGA
>JBBPBX010098557.1:0-12669 GCA_038048925.1 Garcialebias charrua
GCTCGCGACAAATTCATTCATGGTGGACAGCGTCTTCCTTCAGTCTCATACAACTTTTCCCCTTAAATCCAAATGCCTGCACATTGCTGACTCGTAGTCTTCCGGTTTAAAGTGTTTTGAACACAAAACACTGCTACGCGTTGGAGCAATGAAGTCAGCTCGTTTGACTTGAACAAACTTTATCCATGCATTCGGAATCCTTTTGATTTTGGGGAAATAATGAACACTAACGCCATCCTTCAAGGTATTGCTGCAGAACTGGGCAACACATCGGTTTGGCTTTTTCTTAGTTGTATTCGTAACTACTCTGGTCAGAAATAAGAAAGCTACGTTGATGCATGCATTCAAGGTGGTCCCTGCAGTGACGTCAATGCCCATATATGGAGAGGGACACTGTTTGCCGAAGCTGCTGCTTAAAATCTGCTTTAAGACATGAAATAACACATTTAGCGTTATTTCTCTACAATATCAATAAAACGCTCCTGTTTTATTATTTAAGTCACTACTACATGTTAATGGCGATGCAATTTGAAAACCCGGTGGGTGTTGTCCTTTAATGTTTAGATAACCTAGTACAGTATTGTAAGGATGGCTCATCCTGTTGGTCAGTTCTGTCCCCCTTGTGATGTTTTCATCCTTTTGGTCATGTCTGTCCCCCTTGTGATGTTTTCCTATTAGTCAGTTTTTACTTCATGTTTCAGGTTTAGTTCCCCAGTCTTGTCTGTTAGTTTAAGTAGTTAGTTTCCCAGTTCAGTATCCATGTTTAATTACTCATCCTGGTTTACTTCATGTTTCAGGTTTAGTTTCCCAGTCTTGTCAGTTAGTTGTAGTTATTAGTTTCCCTTCTGGTTTAGTCTCCTTGTTTATTTAGTGTCCCTTCTAGTTAGTCTTCATGTTTGAATTACTCTTCATTTGACTCCATGTTTATGCACTCTTAGTTCAACCTCCTGTTCTGTCATTTAGTTAACTTTTCATGTTCAGCTTCAGTCTCCCAGCCCTGCTCTGTCTTGTTAAATCATTTCATGTTCAGCTTTAGTCCCCCAGCCCTGCTCGGTCTTGTTAATCATTCCCAGGTGTTTTGTGATTGCCTCCTGTCTCATCTGTGTATATATGCCTTGCTTGTCAGTCTGTGTTTTGTCGCTGCATAGTCTGGTATATCCTTATGTCTCTCGCCACAGCTCCTGTGAGTATTGCTGCCACAACAGCCTTGTTTATTTGTTATTAAAAGTATTTATTTTACGATCTCTTGCCTCCTGCGTTTCCGTCTGCGCCACTGGGTTTAACACGCTCTCTGAGTGAAACCGTGACATTATGCAGCGACCAAACAAAAAGCCCAGCAGACGGAACAACTTGCCTACCTGTTCGCTGGAGTCCACGCAGAGGGACGTGACCGTCTTCCGTTGTGGTGGATTTCAGCTCCACGAGGACCGTACGACGTCCCTCTCCAGTTCGGCTTTTCCTCCATGTCCACTCGTTTCCGGGTGGACCTCGGGTGAGGATGACGACGAACTGTTTCCCTCTTGTTCCCCAGTCTCCACGCCGCCAAAGGAGCGGAAAAAAGAGGACCCGTAAGCGGTTACCTACACCTCCGTCTTGGTCAGCTGATCGGGCTTGGTCCAGCAAGTCCGAGCATTTTGGGCACGACTCCAGCACTCCGGTGGGGGCGCGTTCCATGGCCTCACCTCCTAGGCTCCCGGTGAGGGTGGACACAGACGCTCCACCGTCGCTCGCAGCGTTTCCAACTCGGTTCGATGAACCCGGTCACAGCGTCCCCACGGGGGCGGGTCTTCATGACGCTCACTCATCTCCCCGTTCATCTAGTGACCAGATGAAGGGGGGCCAGCACACAGGTCAGTCAACCAAACACTATTCGGTCTCTCCAGCAGAGGTCCCCCTAGGAGAGCCTTCAGGGGTGATGAAGGTTCCTGTCACTTCACCTTCACCTAGAAATGCTTCCTTTATTAACTCATACCAATTTCAGCCCAGTGAACTTATCCACATAACCCAGACCTTAGACAATCTAATCACCTCTGCTAAGAATAACCCGGACTGTTTTGATTTTTTGCTTTCCCTCGCTGAGAAGTTTATGTTGTCCCAACCTGGTCTGAACCAGCTTCCAGAATATGAACAGATATTAATTGGAGTAAGGACTCTAAGGTCATCAGGTCCTGAACATACAGCAGCAGCACGCCCTGAACCGACTGGCTCTCCAGCGCTTGTTTTGTCCTGCTCTGAGGGGGTCTTAGGTGAAGTCCCTCATGTCTCGTGTCCCGAGGGGGTCCTGACAAACTCCCCTCACTTCTCCGGTGCTGTGGAGGGACCTGAACCAAGTGAGGGTTCCCGATCTGGTCCTGGACCACGTTGTCGCCGTCGTGGCAGGGATCGATGGCAGAGAGGACCTACAGACTCTTCAGTTCTTGTTCCTGCACCTGGTTTTCAACCTACAGCTCCAGAACCTGCAGCAGCAGGCCGTCCAGAACCTGCATCAGTAGGCCGTCCAGAACCTGCAGCTCCAGCCCGTCCAGAACCTGCAGCTCCAGCATGTCTCGGGAGGGTCCAGGAGGACGCCTCCCATGTTTCCTGTTGGCCAATGGTCTCTCGTCCAGAGGGCGTTGCCCTGTCTCCGGCTCCAGAGGGCGTTGCCCTGTTTCCGGCTCCAGAGGGCGCTGCCACCTTGCTTCCGGCTCCCGAGGGTGCTGCCGGTCTCCATATCGATAGCGTCTCTACGTTCGATGACTCCACGTCTGATATCTCTAGGCCCGGCGATGCCTCGACTCTCGTCCCGACGCCAGAAGTCTCGACTCTCGTCCCGACGCCAGAAGTCTCGACTCTCGTCCCGACGCCAGAAGTCTCGACTCTCGTCCCGACGCCAGAAGTCTCGACTCTCGTCCCGACGCCAGAAGTCTCGACTCTCGTCCCGACGCCAGAAGTCTCGACTCTCGTCCCGACGCCAGAAGTCTCGACTCTCGTCCCGACGCCAGAAGTCTCGACTCTCGTCCCGACGCCTGAAGTCTCGACTCTCGTCCCGACGCCTGAAGTCTCGGCTCTCGTCTCTTCGCCTGAAGTCTCGGCTCTCGTCTCTTCGCCTGAAGTCTCGGCTCTCGTCTCTTCGCCAGACGTCCCCGACGACGTCTCTTCGCCAGACGTCCCCGACGACGTCTCTTCGCCAGACGTCCCCAACGACGTCCCTTCGCCAGACGTCCCCGACGACATCCCTTCGCCAGACGTCCCCGACGACGTCTCTTCGCCCGACGTCCCCGACGACGTCTCTTCGCCAGACGTCCCCGACGACGTCTCTTCGCCAGACGTCCCCGACGACGTCTCTTCGCCAGACGTCCCCGACGACGTCTCTTCGCCAGACGTCCACGACAACGTCTCTTCGTCAGACGTTCACGACGACGTCTCTTCGCCAGACGTCCACGAAGACGTCTCTTCGCCAGACGTCCACGACGACGTCTCTTCGCCAGACGTCCACGACGACGTCTCTTCGCCAGACGTCCACGACGACGTCTCTTCGCCAGACGTCCACGACGACGTCTCTTCGCCAGACGTCCACGACGACGTCTCTTCGCCAGACGTCCACGACGACGTCTCTTCGCCAGACGTCCACGACGACGTCTCTTCGCCAGACGTCCACGACGACGTCTCTTCGCCAGACGTCCCGACGACGTCTCTTCGCCAGACGTCCCCGACGACGTCTCTTCGCCAGACGTCCCCGACGACGTCTCTTCGCCAGACGTCCCCGACGACGTCTCTTCGCCAGACGTCCCCGACGACGTCTCTTCGCCAGACGTCCCCGACGACGTCTCTTCGCCAGACGTCCCCGACGACGTCTCTTCGCCAGACGTCCCCGACGACGTCTCTTCGCCAGACGTCCACGACAACGTCTCTTCGTCAGACGTTCACGACGACGTCTCTTCGCCAGACGTCCACGAAGACGTCTCTTCGCCAGACGTCCACGACGACGTCTCTTTGCCAGACGTCCACGACGACGTCTCTTCGCCAGACGTCCACGACGACGTCTTTTCGCCAGACGTCCACGACGACGTCTCTTCGACAGACGTCTCCACGCCAGACGTCTCCACGCCAGACGTCTCTTCGCCAGACGTCGCTTCACCAGACGTCTCTTCGCCAGAAGTCCACGACGACGTCTCTTCGCCAGACGTCCCCGACGACGTCTCTTCGCCAGACGTCTCCACGCCAGACGTCCCCACGCCAGACCTCTCCTCGCCAGACGTCTCCTCGCCTGATGACGTCTCCACGCCAGACGTCTCCTCGCCTGATGACGTCTCCACGCCAGACGTCTCCTCGCCTGACGACGTCTCGACTCTCGTCTCCTCGCCTGACGACGTCTCGACTCTCGTCTCCTCGCCTGACGACGTCTCGACTCTCGTCTCCTCGCCTGACGACGTCTCGACTCTCGTCTCCTCGCCTGACGACGTCTCGACTCTCGTCTCCTCGCCTGACGACGTCTCGACTCTCGTCTCCTCGCCTGACGACGTCTCGACTCTCGTCTCCTCGCCTGACGACGTCTCGACTCTCGTCTCCTCGCCTGACGACGTCTCGACTCTCGTCTCTTCGCCTGACGACGTCTCGACTCTCGTCTCTTCGCCTGACGACGTCTCGACTCTCGTCTCTTCGCCTGACGACGTCTCGTCTCTCGACGTCTCTATGCCTGATGTCTCTGCGCCTGTCGACTTTACGTTCGACAGAGGCTCTGCGCTTGACCTCGTCTCTTCGCCTGTTGTCTCATCGACACCTGTGGGCGTCTCATCGATGCTTTCGGTTGCCGGCTCGCCTGCTGACTTCGTGCCCGGATCGCCTGATGCCTGATGTCTTCGTGCCCTGGTCGCCTGGTGGTCGACCTTGTGGTCGCCCGCCTGATGGGGTTCTGCTCGATGGACGGCCCCCCGGTCGTCCACCGGATGGGGTCCTGCGCGACGGGCTGTCCCCGGTCGTCCGCCTGAGGGGTCTTGACTGCTGTCGACTTCCTGGCCACGATGCTTGGGAATGTTATTTTTGAGTTTCTAGTTTTGATCCTTGTGTTTAGCTACCGTAGTTTTGTTCTAGTTTTCGTGCCCTTGTGTTGTCCTTGTGTCCCTCGTCTTCCTCGTGCCCTCCTTCCTTGCAGTTTCCTCCTGCCCTGGGTTTTTGGGTGTTTTTTTCTTGGGGACACCTGGGGGTGTCTTTGAGGGGGGGGTATTGTAAGGATGGCTCATCCTGTTGGTCAGTTCTGTCCCCCTTGTGATGTTTTCATCCTTTTGGTCATGTCTGTCCCCCTTGTGATGTTTTCCTATTACAGTAGTCAGTTTTTACTTCATGTTTCAGGTTTAGTTCCCCAGTCTTGTCTGTTAGTTTTAGTAGTTAGTTTCCCAGTTCAGTATCCATGTTTAATTACTCATCCTGGTTTACTTCATGTTTCAGGTTTAGTTTCCCAGTCTTGTCAGTTAGTTGTAGTTATTAGTTTCCCTTCTGGTTTAGTCTCCTTGTTTATTTAGTGTCCCTTCTAGTTAGTCTTCATGTTTGAATTACTCTTCATTTGACTCCATGTTTATGCACTCTTAGTTCAACCTCCAGTTCTGTCATTTAGTTAACTTTTCATGTTCAGCTTCAGTCTCCCAGCCTACTCTTCATTTGACTCCATGTTTATGCACTCTTAGTTCAACCTCCAGTTCTGTCATTTAGTTAACTTTTCATGTTCAGCTTCAGTCTCCCAGCCCTGCTCTGTCTTGTTAAATCATTTCATGTTCAGCTTTAGTCCCCCAGCCCTGCTCGGTCTTGTTAATAATTCCCAGGTGTTTTGTGATTGCCTCCTGTCTCATCTGTGTATATATGCCTTGCTTGTCAGTCTGTGTTTTGTCGCTGCATAGTCTGGTATATCCTTATGTCTCTCGCCACAGCTCCTGTGAGTATTGCTGCCACGACAGCCTTGTTTATTTGTTATTAAAAGTATTTATTTTACGATCTCTTGCCTCCTGCATTTCCGTCTGCGCCACTGGGTTTAACACGCTCTCTGAGTGAAACCGTGACAAGTATAGTCTATTGCCTTATTAAAAATTTATCCAGAACACTGCCTCATGCACGAACCGTTCGTACGCACAGATTTGTTCTTAAACTGTGCGTACGAGTGATTTAGGATCATTTGTGGCATTCAACAATGTTTTCGTATCCTAAGATTTTTCTCAGATACGAACAAAATTTACGTGTGCTCCAGACCTGTCGTATATTTTAGGAGCGTCAGTCTGCTGTCATCCAGACGGAATTTCTCCACTAATAACTTCATATTTCGTTATTTAGAAAATATTTAGAGTTTAAAATAATCACGCACCACAATTGTTTTTGACAATAGGTTATTCTGTTTGAAGTCGAATTATAATTTCAAATGTAATAATGACTAACGGATTAAAGTATTTAAATTAAAATCAATTTGTTATCAATGCCGTTTTCTAACACTACAATATTAATATGAAGATCTCAAACTAAAACCAACTTAAATTATGAATTAAATTAATTTTAATTTGTCTCGGTAACGCAGACTTTACTTTGACCTCCTCCTATTGCAATAACAGAGCTCCGATAGCTCAGTGAGATGAGCGTTGCGTTGCAGTTCTGAACCTTATGGGTTCGAGTCCCACATGGGACATTTTTTTTTCTTCTTTTAATTCATTCCAGATTCCAAGAAAACTATTTACAATACAACAAGATATAAAGCATAAAGTCTTTTTAATCTGGAATGAATAAATAATCTAAAGAAAGAAGGAAAAAAAATAGTCATACCTTATGGGAATCGAACCCACGAGGTCTAGATAAGGTTAGGAGCACCTAACGGCCCAATGCGTTACCCAGTGAGCCACCAGGACGTGCATATATTTTAAGGTCCACATTTATTATAAACAAACATTCTTTGGCTTTAGCTGGTCCTTAATCCCATGAGTGACGCTGCTAATAAGGACAGATTTTCTTTTCTCGATCTCGGAGAGCAGAACTTCAATCTCCACACCCGTAAAGTTAATCTTTTTACTCTTCGCTGTCATTTTATGAACGAACACGTCCTGCTGTCAGAGGCAGGAAACGTAGCCTTATATGGTGTTTTGAGGGGTGGGAATTATGTAAATAACCTCTCAGCGTGCACGCGCAGGTGGATAGAACAGGTGGAATTCATCATACGTACGCAGCTCATTTACACACTTTTCCTGAGGATAGAAGAGTTTGTTGAATCTGACGTGGCATGTTCGTACGAACGCTTCATACGAACAAAAGTAAGAGAAATTTAGGATAAAAATACGAACATGTTCATGCATGAGGCCCAATACATCTAAAGTAGAGGTAAATATATATCAGTGTTAGTAACGTTATCTTTGTCGTCCGTAATGAAATGCATTGTTTGTCCTTTAATTCTCTGCAAAGAAAAATCAACTCTGCTGCGGTCAATACTACAGTAATTAGACCGTCACCTTACGTGACTGACTGTTTAAACAACGAACAGGGAAGGTGATTCTTTGTTTATATTTTTATAATACACTTGATAACTTTATTGTGAATAGTGGAGGAAAGAAAATGTGAATGCACATTAGGAAGAAATCAAAAAAGGCGTTCAATACACACTGCAAAAACGTAAAATCTTACCAAGTCTAATTTTCTAATTTCAAGTAAAAACCTCTTATCACACTTAATATAAGTCAAAAACATATTTCTAAGTAAGACATTACAACTTGTTTTGAGACAATGCATCTTGAAAATCTTGATAAGGCAAAAAGTCTTGAAAATATCTTGTTTTGAGTCATTTCTTATTTGAAACAAGCTTTTTTGACATTTCATTAACATTTGCAGTTGTCGTGAGGTTTGTAAAACGTGAAAAATCTTGTTTCAAGATAACAAACTAACTTGAATTAAGACAAATCTGCTTCTTTGATCAGCATGCCCACTCAAAGTATTAAACATTCTATTTTTTATACAGGTTCTGTTTAATTTTGGACAGACTCCATTGTCCTATTACAATTTCTTTAAACCAATAGTTCATTAACATTTTCTACATTGTATTTTTTTCCAAGGCTGAATACTACATAAACATACCTACTGTGCAGTTTATATTAAAGAGACAAATAATGCAGGTTCATTTCACATATTTATTTTAACATATAATTTAACATATAATTGATTTTAATAAAATAATTATGTGGTTAGGACAGATTAAACGGCCGTGGGGCGGCCGTGGCGTAGTGGTAATGGCAGTCGTCCCCCGATCAGAAGGTTGGAGGTTCGAATACCGGTTCCCCACACCATGTGTCGTTGTGTCCCCGGGCAAGACACTTAACCCCGAGTTGCTCCCGGTAGGACTGGATGGCGCCTTGCATTGGTCTGCCGCTACCGGTGTATGAATGTGTGTATGAATGGGTGGATGGTTGGTATTGTAAAGCGCTTTGGGGCCCCTCATAGGGGGCTGGAAAACGCTATATAAATAAGCTTCATTTACCATAAACATATTTTCCTACGTTTGAGACAAGGGGAAAAAATAGTAAAAAAGGGATTTCTGGGTATGGGCTCTCTGAGGGAGGAATCAATGTTAACAAGATTAAGAATAGGTCATATGAATCTGAACAGTACTTTGTTTATTATAAGAAAACACATTAGTGGACGTTGTGACTTTTGCCAGGATACAGAGTCAGTGCAGCACGTCATTTTAGAATGTTTTAAATATTCAGATGAAAGGAAAACTCTACTTGACCAAATGAAAAAAGAAGTCAGTTTGAAGAGCGTTTTGGAATGGGGATCTAGTAAAGGTGGACGTAAATACTTTGTTTTACTTGACATCAACAGGCTTTTTATTTTTTATTTTATTTTTTATTTTATTATTATTTCAATACAGATACAGTTACAATTTTAAAAATGTGAACAAAAAGAACAAGACAAAAAAGTTCATGCTCAATAATCCAGGTATCAAATCCAATAATTCTCAATCAGGTCATCTTTTTATTTTTATTTTTTTATTTATAGAAAAAAACAAGTACAAAAAAAACTTACAATGTCAAACATGGCTCGAGACTTAAGGCATGCATAGCACAACAGAGAATAAAGGCACATAAACAAAAACAAAAATGTGTCTTGGGCAGCTTACAACAGAAATTCGTTACAGATTGTTTTAGTTTTTAAAGCTTTTGCATTAGTACAATACTTTAAAGTAGATAAGTAAGAAGAAATATAATTAGAAAACACTAAAAATCTAGGTTTTAGCAAGGAGAATTTACAGCTGTGGATGTAAAATTTGGCTAATAGTAGTATTAAATTTACAACAAAAAACTTTCTCACTTGAAATAGGTCATCTGGACAGTTTCTTTTTAGTAGAACAAGTCAACAGAAGAAGAATTGAAGTAGTTTAGGGATGGTACCATTAGATGGCGGTAATACACCGGAAGGATGTAAGCTGCCGTAAAACCTCACATAAGAAGAAGAAGGCTCTCTCTCTTTTTTCTCTCTCTCAGCTGCGTGCGGCGCAGTATGCATGCGCAGTCTTGGACTTGCGACGGTGGCTTTTTAGGTAAGCTCTCTTACCTTTTCTCAAGTACGATAAAGTTATTTGTACAGAGTTTCTGTCGTTGTAATGCGCATTACACATTCTTATCGATGTTTAATCGTGTTTTTATAGCTCAACGTTGCTCAACGTTGCAGCTGACGTGAAATAAAAAGAAGCAGCGCCGAACAGCGCTAGCTAGGAACAGCTAACAGCGTGGATGAGCTAGTATGACGCGGTTGTGTCGACGTTAAGAGGTAACGTATTTATACAAAGTGGTTTATAATGTAGACTGAGACATGGACACAAGTTGTTGTAATGATCATACCAATATTAAATAAAAGTTTTTACGTCTTTAGTGACGTGTGTGTGTGTGCGAGCGCAGGCAGTAGCCGCTGTAGGATAGTGCTATGTTGCTAAATGCTAACTGGACATGTTGCTAAATGCTAACTGCACATTCTCCACCGGCGCAAAGGAAAAAAACTGAATTCCGCTACACTTGGCAATAAATTATTAAAAATATTGCAATAATACAATGGAGAGAACCCAACTCTTTTATGATTTGTTGTTGCTGTGAACATTAATACATATCTCAGTTAATAGTATGAAAACTGAATAACAATACAATTTTAAAATCAATAATGCATATAATTGTTATTGCTGGCTTGTCTCTAAATGCATGTCTCCCATCCATTCATGTACAGCTACTTTGAGACAGCAACAAAAAATGTGTTCAGTTGTTAGCTGCAGATGTGAATCTAAATTTGATTGAACTATGAAATTTCAGATATCTAAGAAACTTCTAAATTTTCAAAATTTATAAACTACCTGTAAACAATTTTACTGGTTTAAAACAATATTAATGTTAAAAAAATGCTTTGTTGTAGCCAGTGCAATTAAGAAAAAGCTAGTACTTTGTGCAATGTGTGCTCAATGCCTAGTTTAATGGTATTATTATTAAGGTTTCTTTATTGTATAACAGATACCCACCAAAACCTGAAATCACAGCAATGGCTAAAAGGATAGCTGTATTACCCCATGCTACAGGACCAAGGTCGAATTCATGGGTAAGTGAAATGCATCCAGTTAATGACCAAAGTTTTTTTATTTTGCACATTTTTATTGAGGATTTAAAAAAATGTAATTACCGGTAATGTGTTCTTAAGGTCACTGTGTTTGCGCAACTAAACCAAAGATTGCAGAATGTGAGGTCCCCTAAAAAACATCTCTTGAGTGGGAGACAATCAAAGTGGTAAAGCTGCAACTAACGATTCATTTCCTCAATAATAAATATGTCATAGCTTTAGTAGACTTAATAACATATGATGTTGGCCAGCATTTGTTGGAATTGATTAATTGGCTCATCTTTGCAGCTCTTCAAAGAGACGCCGTCTTGATGAGCACAGATGAGGCCAGTTCGAGCGACTCAACAATCATTCTGGACCAGTCTACAGATGAGACTACCAGCACACCGACTCAGGCACTACTGACGAGGAGTTTGGTGAATTTAGTTTTGCATTTATTTTGTCTTGTTTTTGTTTTGTTTATCTTCCACAATCTGAATATTAACATTATGATTCATCATGCCAACAGAAATATGTCTTTGTGTTTCAGGAAAAACAGGACCTCAAAGCCCCCAGGAAAACTCTCCCTCTCCTGTCCAATTCTGATTGTGTGTTCGTCCAACTGCCTGCTCACGGTAGGAGATGTGCCCATCACATTTCCCAAAGACATTTGGTAACACTTTATAATAACTACACACTATTAAGCCTTATTTAAGCATTAATAAACATTTAATTAACAGTGAAAACATCATTAATTAAGGATGATTCACACTTAATACACTATTAATTAACACACTTGTTAACGCTTTATACATAAAGAATAATGAGTTCCAAAACCTACGTACTCAATGTTTATTCATGCTTAATAACTCATGAATTAACTATGCTATCTATATTTGTAAATGCACAAATTAATGTGCTTTCAGCACATGTATTAAATGCGTACTAATTGTTAAATAATGTTTCAATTCACTATCTATTAATCCTGCAATGCATCATTAATTAAGGCAGTTGCTAGTAGTTACCAAGTGTATTTGTGAACCATTCTAAAGTGAAGACTATTCATGCTTTATTAAGGCTTTGTTAATGTTTCATAAATCCTAAATAGCCACAAGTTATTTTTCCCTTGTGGAAATCAGACAAAATGAATTCACTATCTATTAATCCTGCAATGCATCATTAATTAAGGCAGTTGCTAGTAGTTACCTAAGTGTATTTGTGAACCATTCTAAAGTGAAGACTATTCATGCTTTATTAAGGCTTTGTTAATGTTTCATAAATCCTAAATAGCCACAAGTTATTTTTCACTTGTGGAAATCAGACAAAAATCAAAGCAGGAGACGTGGAATACCAAAAACAGGTTTGTATTGACATTTTGTAAAACTCAGTAAAACATACATCTGTCAGTTACAGTAATGCATATGAAAATCAGTATAAAATGTTTACCCAGACTGGGTCATGAAACACTCAACCAGGTCACTAAAATGGCAAAAACTGTGTCAAAGAAAAGAAAAGTAGTGCAAAACATTTTGGTCACAAATCAAATGAGATCCTTCAAATAACACAATTCGCCGCCCGTCGGGTTAGTGTCTCCGGTTGGGCCTCGTTAGCATTTTAGCCCCCCGTTAGCTCGGTGTCGTCCCTCCAAAAAGGCTGCCCAGCTGTTTATCCGCGTTTTAACATGTTACATCGGTGTCCATCAAACATCTGAGGCTGCCAGGCAGACATGGATGCGAGCTCCCGGCCCCAGCAGGCGTCTCGGACGGCCACCAGTCGGGTCCGTTAGCATTAGCATGTTAGCTCGTGGTACCTCCACTAAATCTTGCTGTCTGCTGCTTTACGCGTTCCACAGCGTCTTTGTCCTTGGTCTATCTGTCCCTACGCAAAACCGCCGTTCAGCTGCAGCGCATGTGTCCGCGCGGAGCAACCTCTGAACCAACAAGGTTTGGCTGTCGAAGCCGGAGCTAACCGAAGCTAAAAACATAGCCACCGGAAACTGTCGGAAACTACCGGAAATTGCGTAATTCGGCTTAAAAATAACAATAAAAAATAATTGTAATAATAATACTTTATTTATATACCCAGTTAAAACAACCA
>JBBPBX010098558.1:0-12669 GCA_038048925.1 Garcialebias charrua
GGAGTTCGCGTGACTGCAGAAAAAAGGAACGGTAAGAATTTGATTTACTTATTCACGCTTTTTCTGAAGCACACGTGCAGTGTTTCTTGGTCAATTTTTAATTTTTGTAAAAAAAAAAACGTTATTGGTTAAGTTTTAGAGCTACTTTTGCACTTTTCCTTTCATTCCATTACGCAACACTAACTTTTCTCTGAAGTGATTCAAATGTGCAGCTGTGAAGTGAAACATTAGCGTCAGATATTTCCTTTAAGATACATTTTAACAGGTATAAAAGTCATAAACTGTAAATATGCATTACCCATAATGAGATATGTGATAATCATCGATATCGAACGATTTTTTTTTTACCGTAAAGAATGAATGAAATGCGCATTCATTTTAAACTTCACCAAATATTTCTGCTTTCTTACATATAAAATGTAGACTGTATTTGTAAAAACAAATAAATAAATGAAAACAAGTTTTATTCTGGTTTATTCTTGTTTTGTCTATGTGATTGTCCTGCTTGGCCCAATTCCTCTTTCTCCTTCTGTAATTGAGCATGCATCAGGGTTCTGTAATCTACTATTTTTTAGCTCGGGACCACCCTAAAAAAACATGTTTAAAAATCAAATTGTGTACCTTGCATCATGAATTTAATGACACGCAAAAAAGAACTGACATAAAGGTCAGTGAAAAATGCATTGTCATTGTGTTGTGCAAGTCTGCAAGCTGCACTATGTAACTTTGTAATGCAGTCTGTAACTTTTCTAACAATATATTTTTAACATATTTCTTCACTCTGTCACTATCTACTGACAGACGTTAGACAAAGTAATCTCTGAAAAAAACTATAGTCCCCTTGCTTCTCTATCAGCATTTATAAAAACACTAAAAACACAGAGTGACCCGGACAATGACCAGCCAATAAAAACAGAGTTGTTTGTCACGCCCCCGCCTGTCCCAGCCTCAGCGCCGCGCACGTTCTCATTCAAAGGATTGCAAAGCGATGCAGGACTGATTTGTATGTGACACAAATGTATTAAATATCCCTTCTTCATCCCAGAGCTGGACTTTTATTTTGTTTTTTTGCCAAAAGTCAAGTGATCGCTTCATCCTTCACTGACAGGAATGAGGAAGTCACGAGCGAATTAAATCATGTCCAACGTTGCTGCGTGAAGCTCTGCTGATTTCAGGGTGTTTTTGTGTTGTAGGACCAGTGATTCATGGTTTTATTATATTTTTTAGAACGTTTTATTAACATATAATCACAGAACTTTGCAGCGCTGAGACAGGACATGCAGAGGAGGTGGAGCATTCCAGACATTCCAGACCTGCACTGACAGAAATGAGGAAGTCACGAGCGAATTAAATCATGTCCAACGTGGCTGCGTGAAGCTCTGCTGATTTCAGGGTGTTTTTGTGTTGTAGGACCAGTGATTCATGGTTTTATTTAATTTTTTTTAGAACGTTTTATTAACATAAAGACAGAATATTGAAGCGGCTCCGAGTGGACATGCAGCAGGGGGCGGAGCAGAACTCAAGTTCAGTAGACCACGGACTGTGGCTCCCCCTCAGAGCCATATATGGCTCTGATTAGAGCCATATATGGCTCTGAGGGGGAGGGAGCAGAATGCTTTTCCCTGCTGAAAATATTTCTAATTCCGGAGCACAACAGAAAGTTACACATATCACATTTAACTTTTCACCCTAATAACCCAAACTTTGCAGATTTAATACCAGATTTGATCTTTTGTGCAGCCTGTCATGTTGATATGCATGTATGTATTATACATGAACATCTTATGTGACAGTATACATGATGTATACTCAGTATACATCATGTACTGTATACTGTGACAAAGAACATATTTTGTGTGACAGTATACCATACTGTCACAGAAAAGATGTTCTTTGTCATGAGGGCCCATCTTGTGGTTTAAACAGTAAACGACGAGTGATGCCAGCAGAGGCCACATCAGCAGAATATATGAAACCAAGTTACTGTATACCCTGATGCATGCTCAATAATCCAGGTAGAAAAATCCAAAAAAGCTAAGTTACTGTATAATTTGTTTAAATCACTCATTTACCACAATCAGAGTGTAATTAGTCTCAGTTAAGAAACAATCAGTCGTAGTACTAAATTTGTAACTGCATCATTATATTTTCAAGATTTCAGGAACTTAATTGCCTTCAAAACCAATTAGTATTTTCATGTTTTCAGATGGCCAACGAGGCCAACCCCTGCCCCTGCGACATCGGCGATCGGTCCGACTACGGCGGGCTCGGCCAGGAGCTCCAAATTGAACACGTCAAAGCGTACGTGGTCAAACCCTCCGGTGCGTCAGACAAGGCTGTTCTCGTCATTCACGACATCTTTGGATGGGAGCTGAACAACACTCGCTACATGGCCGACATGCTGGCTGCTAATGGATACACGTATGTAAAGTTCAACCCTTTATACAAGCCCAAAACCAGAAAAGTTGGCACGTTGTGCAAATCGCAAATAAAAACAGAATACAATGACTTGCAAATCTTTTTCAACCCATATTCAACTGAATAGAATGCAAAGACAATATATTTAATGTTCGAACGGAGAAACTTTATTTTGTTTTGCAAATAACCATTAACTTAGAATTCAATGGCAGCAACACATTGCAAAAAAGTTGGCACAGGGACATATTTACCACTGTGTTACATCGCCTTTCCTTTTAACAACACTCAGTAAACGTTTGGGAACTGAGGAGACCAATTTTTGAAGCTTTTCAGGTGGAATTCTTCCCCATTCTTGCTTGATGTACAGCTTAAGTTGTTCAACAGTCCGGGGTCTCCGTTGTCGTATTTTACGTTTCATAATGCGCCACACATTTTCAATGGGGGACAGGTCTGGACTGCAGGCAGGCCAGGGGAGGACCCGCACTCTTTTGCTACGAAGCCACGCTGTTGTAACACGTGCAGAATGTGGCTTGGCATTGTCTTGCTGAAATAAGCTGGGGCGTCCATGAAAAAGACGTCGCTTGGATGGCAGCATATGTTGCTCCAAAACCTGTATGTACCTTTCAGCATTAATGGTGCCTTCACAGATGTGTAAGTTACCCATGCCTTGGGCACTAATGCACCCCCATACCATCACAGATGCTGGCTTTTGAACTTTGCGCCTATAACAGTCCTGATGGTTCTTTTCCTCTTTGGTCCGTAAGACACGACGTCCACAGTTTCCAAAGACAATTTGAAATGTGGACTCATCAGACCACAGAACACTTTTCCACTTTGCATCAGTCCATCTCAGATGAGCTCGGGCCCAGCAAAGCCGGCGGCGTTTCTGGATCTTGTTGATGAATGGCTTTTGCTTTGCATAGTAGAGCTTTAACTTGCACTTACAGATGTAGCGACGAACTGTAGTTACTGACAGTGGTTTTCTGAAGTATTCCTGAGCCCATGTGGTGATATCTTTTACACACTGATGTCGGTTTTTGATGCAGTACCGCCTGAGGGATCGAAGGTCACGGGCATTCAATGTTGGTTTTCGGCCTTGCCCCTTACGTGTAGTGATTTCTCCAGATTCTCTGAACCTTTTGATGATATTACGGACCGTAGATGGTGAAATTCCTAAATTCCTTGCAATAGCTCGTTGAGAAAAGTTGTTCTTGAACTGTTCGACAATTTGCCCACGCATTTGTTCACAGAGTGGTGACCCTCGCCCCATCCTTCTATGTGGATGACTGAGCATGTCAAGGAAGCTGCTTTTATACCCAATCATGGCACCCACCTGTTCCCAATTTGCATGTTCACCTGTGGGATATTCCAAATAAGTGTTTGATGAGCATTCCTCAAATTTCTCTGTCTTCTTTGTCACTTGTGCCAGCTTTTTTGAAACATGTTGCAGGCATCAAATTCCAAATGAGCTAATAATTGCAAAAAATAACAAAGTTTACCAGTTCGAACGTTAAGTATGTGGTCTTTGCAGTGTGTTCAATTGAATATAGGTTGAAAAAGATTTGCAAGTCATTGTATTCTGTTTTTATTTGCGATTTCCACAACGTGCCAACTTTTCTGGTTTTGGGCTTGTAAAAATATGAAACAATAACACGACGCAGTGATTTATAGTTTTTCCCCGTTTTGTTTTGATCTGAGCAGGGTCGTGTGTCCAGATTTCTTTGTTGGGGAGGCGGCGTGGAGTCCAACTGACGACTGGTCAACGTTTCAAGACTGGCTCAAAGACAAGAAACCAACAAACATTAACAAGTAGAAACAGCCTTTTCTGTGAAGTCCTACCATGCACGTACAAAATAAATGCACGTTCGCCTTAAATCTCACGTCACTTGAACAAATGTTGACGACCATGTTTCAGAGAGGTCGACGCTGCGCTGAAGTTCCTCAAGGAGGAGTGTGGGGCCAAACGCATCGGAGCCGTGGGGTTTTGCTGGGGAGGCGTCGCCACACACCACCTGGCCCTGCAGTACCCAGAGCTCAAGGCTGGAGTGTCCGTTTATGGTACGCCATTCTGACAGCACAACCTGCAGCAAACCAAGTCTCTAATGAAGTTTCTTTGTGCAGGAATAGTCCGTGAAGGAGAGGACAGGTACGAGCTCAAGAGCCCGACACTCTTCATCTTTGCAGAAAACGATAGCGTCATCCCTCTGGACCAGGTCAGTGTGTCGTTCTTGTCAACTGAACATTTAGTTTGACTCACGGCATCTTTTACTGTAACTTTGGTATGTTTGTACCACAAAATACCTTCATGGTGGTTTTTAGGTCAGCGCCCTGGAAGAAAACCTGAAGAAGTGCACCGTGGACTTCCATGTGAAAATATTCCCAGGACAGACTCACGGCTTCGTCCACCGCAAGAGGGAGGACATCAACCCTGCCGACAAGCCCCAGATCCAGGAGGCCAGAACAGACATGCTCAACTGGCTCAAAAAGTACATGTGAAACAGCTCGTGTCTGCTGAGTACGGTGGCCCTAAATGAACTACATTAAAAAAAACGGAATTACATTTGGAAAAATGCAACAAAAATACATTTGAAAAAAACAAAATTACATTTGAAAAAAAAAAAAAGAATGACATTTGAAAAAACGGAATTACATTAAGCCAAATCGGAAGTGGCCGAAGCGGAAGTGGCCCGAATCACATTAGAAAAAAAATGTAATTACATTTGAAAAAACAGAATGAAATTTGGATAAACGGAATTACATTAAGCCAAAGCGGAAATTGCCGGAATCATATTAGAAAAAAACGGAATTACATTTGAAAAAACAGAATGAGATTTGGAAAAACGGAATTACATTAAGTCAAAGCGGAAATTGCCAGAATCCATCCATTCATTTTCTTATCCGGGGTCGGGTCGCGGGGGTAGCAGCCTAAGTAGGGAGGCCCAGACTTCCCTCTCCCCAGCCACTTGGAGCAGCTCCTCTGGGGGAATCCCAAGGCGTTCCCAGGCCAGCCGAGAAACATAGTCCCTCCAGCGTGTCCTGGGTCTTCCTCTGGGTCTCCTCCCGGTGGGACATGCCCGGAACACCTCACCAGGGAGGCGTCCAGGAGGCATCCTAACCAGATGCCCGAGCCACCTCAACTGGCTCCTCTCGATGTGGAGAAGCAGCGGCTCTACTCCGAGTCCCTCCCGGATGACTGAGCTTCTCACCCTATCTCTAAGGGAGAGTCCAGACACCCTGCGGAGAAAACTCATTTCAGCCGCTTGTATCCGAGATCTCGTTCTTTCGGTCACAACCCAAAGCTCATGACCATAGATGAGGGTGGGAACGTAGATCGATCGGTAAATTGAGAGCTTTGCCTTTCAACTCAGCTCTCTCTTCACCACGACAAATTTTTGAAAACTGTGGTAACAAGGATATAGGTCTATAATTGTTGAACACACATTGCCAGAATCATATTAGAAAAAACGGAATTACATTTGGAAAAATAATTTCACTTTTGCATAATTCATTTTTTTCAAACGTCATTCTGGTTTTTTCAAATGTTTTTTTTTTTTCCAAATGTAATTCAGTTTTTTAAAATGTAGTTCATTTACACCTTAGCTGAGCAAACATCATCATCCTACATCATGAAAAGATGCTTTTGAGGCCGTTAGTTTCTTTGACATTCCAGTTAATGCTTCAGGTTTTTTAGACCAGTGATTTGAAACATTTCAATGTATTTTCTGTCCTGTCAACCAACAAACCACGTTGTAGCTCAGTGTCTGTAAAATCCTGAGCCGTTTGTTGCATGAGCTGAACGGCCATCTTGAACTTATCGACATTACTTGTCTACCTTTGCCAACATGTGAATAAATCTGAACACGTTCTGCATTTAATACAATAAAATGAAGGTGTAGAAATTTCGACAGACCAACGTTTTATTGAAGACTTTGCCACTAACAGAACATTTCTGTATCAAATGATAAATAGCACTATGCAGTGAGGTTTGGGGTTCAGGCGTGGAGCAGCTGGACCGCCTTCACTCCTCGACCTCTCCAGGGTTTCGGATGTCGTCTATCTTTAGGATCATTTTGACCACCTGAGTAGCCAGTAGGATCTGCTGTTTCTTGCCAATCAGGGTCTCGATCACATGCTGCTGCTTCATGTCTGTACAGGAGCAAACAAAGCCTCAAATTCATCGTCTGACACTGACAAAGGCTGATTTGTTGCATTTGGTTACGTCGACACCTTGGAGGTTAAAGCGTTTTACCGTTTGTGTTTTTCTGGAGACAGTCGATGCCGAGGAAGGGGTTGTTCTCTTTGACTTGTCTGGCTCGGATCTCTGTCATGGTCTGGATGGGGTTCAGCCCGCTGTTCTCAGCCAGCGCCATGGGAATGACTTCCAGAGCGTCAGCAAACAGCCTCATGGCGTACTGCTCCAAAGACGGACACTGACAAAAACAGAACACGGATCTGAGCACTTCACATGGACTTTATACAAACCGTAACATCTAAAGGTTTTGTGCTGCGTTTCTGAAGTTCCTCACCTTTTCTGCAGCCTGGTTTACAGCCAGAGCACACGCAATCTCTGAAGCCCCGCCTCCGTACACAACACGGTTGTCTCTGACCAAATTACGAATTACACACAGAGCATCATGGAGCGCACGTTTGGCCTCCTCGATGATCTGACGAAGACATAAAGGATTGACTAAACGGACGTGCGCCAACATGAACGAGTGGTTTCACTGGGATTGGTCAAAGTTTACCATTTTGTTACCCCCACGGATGAAAATGGTTACAGCTCTGGAGTTTTTGCACTCCTGAATAACCAGCATATGGTCCTTGGTTGTGCCAAATGAGATCTCCTTCACCACACCAGCTGTGCCAAGCTTCTCTGGCGTGAGCTCGCTGAACCTCGGCACAATGCGGCCTCCTGTGGCTATCGCGATCAGCTGCAGGAAAAATTACGTCAAATCAAGTATAACCACACTACTTTAACCTTTTTCAATACAAAGTGATGAAAAAACACCCAAAGGGCCAACCACATGCTAAAACTTCTCGTACCTCAATCTCTGGCCCTCCAACCCAGCGAACAGCAGGCAGCTGTCGTTGTAGCAGAAGGTGGTTTGCCTCATCATCAAAGCCCCACTGGCAGATGGCCAAGTTAGCCCCCGTGCTTTTGACCTTAAATTCAAATACAAGGTTTTATTTTCACTACATGAACCAACAAGAACGCCTTTGTGTCCAAAACATTGGTAGAGTGAGCACTAACCTGCTGGATCATCTCGTCAAACTTTTCTTTTTCGTATTTCTGAAGAGCTTTGTAGTCCTCCACTGAGGTCACATCCAACTTATGCTTGGTCTTGGGTTTAGGGGGCTCAAACGGGCAGGTTAGAATTGCAATTTTAGCATCTTTGAGAACCTGATTGAAACAAACAGAAGTGGTTAGCCCAGTTATGGTAAACTTGCATTAACATTTACCTTACACATGTTAAAGCAATACTTTAATCCATTAAATTTGTCTTAATTTTACTACTATGAAGTATAAACAACTTAATTCTGCCTGATCAAAAATGTTAAAGCAACATTTTAAAAAGGTATTTATACCTTGGGCATCTGAGGATGGCTGAACTCCTTGTCCACTAGGACTCCCTTGATGAGCTGTGTGTCCTCCAGCTTTCCTCCCACTTTGCCCTCCACCTTGATGAGCTCAAAGTCTACATCCTTCCTTCCCATGTCAGCCACAGCGAGGATGGCATTCACTGCAATCTCTGCCATCTGTCTGTGGCACCGGTTGATGCTAGAAAACATAATTTTAAGAGATTTTAGAATGTCCCACCCAAGCCTGAGCGCTAAAAGATATTTAAATTTTAATGCTGAGCATTTGTTTTTTTCACTTAGAAGAAATGTTTCTCCGTTATTTACCAGCATAATGTGTGCATGTCGATGTATTTAAAAAGTGAAAATATGTACAGTATTTGCCAGTTCTTGTTAAATGCATGGAATCAGCAGTGCATGAAAGCTGTGATGACTTACACTTTGGACCCGAGAGTTGTCATAGCTGTCTGAATGAGTGGTTCGGTGTTGTTGGGATCAAAGGGGAAAGTTTCTCCTATTTTGTCCAGCTGCTCTATGGCCACGCGAGCAGCTTGATCATAACCATCGGAGATCCTGATGGGGTGGATTCCACGGTCCAGTAGCTCCTCGGCCTGTTCAAGCAGCGCTCCAGCCAGCACTAAGGAGGCAGAAGAAAAAGAAAACAGTGTCTGCATGACTTGGAATAGGAGCTGCAACAAACCTGACAATGTGAAGCATGGCACGAGTATTTGAAGTACCGGTAAGTAAGTAAACCTTATTTATATAGCACTTAACATAGATACAATCACAAAGTGCTGTACAAAATACAAAATAATAAGATTAAAATAGACAAAATAAATAACAGCTGATTAATCAAAACAATCAAAACCGCTAATAAAAACAACGGTTGATAAAAACCCTAAATAAAAACTTAACTAAAAGCTTGTCTGAATAAAAGTGTCTTAAACTGCGTTTTAAAGGAATCAACAGAGACGGTAAGTAGCATCTAAAAAAAAAAAAGCTTATTTGAAACACTTGAACCTAAATGAAAACAGAATATCCCATCAATCACCTTTATTTAACCATGGTTGTTTACATCACTTAAAATGCAGAAATTACCAACAACTCCAGTGGTTCCATCACCAATCTCATCGTCTTGGGACTTCGATAGCTCCACCATAAGCTTGGCAATTTGATGGTCCACATCCATCATGCTGAGAATAGTGGCTCCATCGTTAGTGACAGTTACCTCTCCATCCCTGTCAACCATCATCTTGTCAAGACCTAATTATAAAACATAGCAATGTGAAATGTTAAAATTTACAGGCTAATGAGAAAGTCGTAGTCAAATAATAAATAACTCAAATAACAGAACAGGTTTGGTTAATACCATTTGGACCCAAAGATGTCCTCAATGTTGAAGCCACAGCCTTGCCTGCCATGATGTGGGACTGTAAATACAGAACACATATTATCATTGTCTGTCCTCACTATTAATACCTAGTTATCCGTGAAATCCCTGCAGAGGTGATGCAAATCACCATTGACCATTTAGGGAACAGTGCTACCAGCTTCACCCACTGGCTGAACGCACTGGGAGCACATGGGCCTCCGTGTTAGCATGATTAGCTTAAATGGCTAATGCTAGTCTGCTGCTTTTACACAAACAGTTAGCGCGTGCAAGAGAAGACTTTATAGACGTATGTATGGACTCCATTTTCTACTCAAGTGATTAACAGCAAATTAATAACTTGTTAGCCATGATGCCGCAGTTCCGCTAGCTAGCCCATTGTACCTTCAGAGCATCAATGCCCGACAGACGCGTCTTCGTGTCTTGGTCCTTGATGATGATGAACGGCCTCCCATATTCATCAAAAGCCAAAGTGCCCAAACTGGACATGTTGACTGAAGAATTTGGACTCGCAATAAGAGTTAAATGAAGAGAATGAAGACTTTAAATGATGAAAATCTGGAGTGTGGCTAAGCTGCAAGTCGCACGGGTCTGCCGGCGACTTCTGGAAGGCTCCACGGGTGGGGAGGGCGCAACCAAATGCGGCTACCCGTGCCCGGTTGAACGGTAGAAAACATATTTACATAACGTGAATACGTTTAATCAAACAAACAAAAAAAAAGATTCGACGTGGTTTCGTAACAACAATTACAGCTTTATCATAAAGCACAACTTAAAAGCGTATAACTGAAGTGTGATTTCGAGACTTGGTTCGTTCTGATCTCGCGAGAGTTCAGTTTGATCTCGCGAGATTTCAACAAAACCCAAACCCCAGATGGAAAAATAAAAGTTGACGTGAGGTTTTACAGCGGTTTCGTACAGGTAGAAATGCTCCACCATTTATTTTATTGCATGCATTTGTTTATTTTAATTGAAATCACAGTTTAATACGTGTAAACATGGTACTGTTCGAACGACATGAGTCAAATTAGCCGCAGAACCGGACCGCTATTAGCTTTCTGTTCGAACATTAGCTCAAATGCACGTGCGTTCAGTGACTGCTGTCAACGTCAAAATTTGACGTAACATCCGGGTACTTTTGTTATTGTGGCGTCCAGCAGCCTGTTACTCCAAGTACAGTACAGTACTGTAGTCTGTTGGTAAGATTAAAAACTTTTATTAATACACAGTTTACTAACTAATTCGACTGACTGAAATTGATCTCTGTCACATTTTATTGGAAATTATGTCAATGTATTCACCTTGTTTGACAAAATACTTGTAAACCAATAAGTATCTTGTAATAGCACATTTATAATGTAATATTGTTGGTAAACAAATGTTTTCTTAAAACAACACATTTTACTAGCTACAGTGGTGTATTTAATTTTCTTGTGTTATTTGCCGATGTTAATCTGTTTACCAAGCAAGCCTGCATAAAAGTTATTGTATAGAAAAACCAAATAAAAATTATGACATAATATAGGCACTTGGACATCCACTCTAAACGCTGCTCACCGCAGCCTAGCTTGATGACGTCACAGTTTTAAAAACCCGCAATTCCTAGCATTTGCAAAATGCACATCAGGGTGTCTAACTCTGTATGAAATCGAATGGAAAGGTTTACATTTTGATTTTGGAGACCTGTCAAAACGATCTGAATTGTGTCTGAAAAAATCTGCTCAAAATTCAAAACGTGCTCGATTTTCAAAGTTCACCTTGGGTTTCTCATGCAAAATTCACTACCAGCGTAACTTCATAGGTGAGTAAAAACGTTTTATAGCTGTAGTTTATTTATTAAATATCATTTTGGCAAAGTTTTATGCCGATCTGAGCTTCCGCACCCCCATTTTGGACCTCCGCCAGTTGTGAGTGACGTCGATCTGAAACGGGTTGTCAGCAGCTCCCTCCACCTCCGGAAAAAAAAAAAAAAACATCCCTCCACGTCCGGAGAACAATTCCTATCTAAACAAACGTGCAAGTTTTACTGTCATTAAATTACTTAGACTGGTTTATTTATGTCTTAGAATGTTATTTTGGGGGAGTTCTCATTTTAATATTGTTTAATTATGAAGGATTTATTCATTTTAACGAGTGTACTCTCAAACTAACTTTGGGTGGGCTCTCTGACGTTTCTCTCAGTATGCTGCTTTCTGATAGGTTGAGATGAGCCGCCACTCATGAAGTGAAACCATCTCTTACCTGATTGGTTGGTTGTGTGTTTGTTTATTTAGAAAAAAAAAGCATATAGCAAGTTTTTTATCATTGTCTTGCTTTAACTAATTTTTTTTTTCAAGTCACCACCAGATGATGGAGGGAGAGAGGAATAAAATTAGTGCTGTACCTGCTGAAGGCAAGCTCTAACATTGAAAGTTTATATAATAATTATATTAAATAATTATGAATTAAAAAGTTTAATTTATTATTTCTGATTATTTATATTAATATAATTATAACATAACTTGAGTATTTTACTTATAATTAAATTTTCAATTCAGTTTATTTATATAGCTCCAAGTCACAACAGAAGTTGTCTCAGGGCACTGAACAGAAACATTCATATATACAAAATAATTTGACAACATTTATCTGAGGAGCAGACTGTTTTGAATTTAACTCCATCACATAACTCTCATCTTGAGCAAGCATGAAGGCGACAGTGGAAAGAAAAACTCCCTCATGAGGAAGAAAACTTTAGCAGAACCAGGCTCAGGACAAGCGGCCTGCATCTGCTATAACATTTATGTATATATTTATTTATATTATAACAACAACATAGGATATATTAATAATAATATATTATTATTCTATTAAAGCTGCTATATGTAACTTTTCTAACAATATATTTTTAACTTTAAAGCTGCTATATGTAACTTTTCTAACAATATATTTTTAACATATTTCTTCACTCTGTCACTAGATTGATGTTAGAGAGGTAATCTCTGAAAAAAACTAAAAAAAAATATTGTCCCCTTGCTTCTCCAGGTGGTAAATAAGCATTTCTAAAAAGAAAAAGTGACCCGCCATTTTCCAGCCAATAAAAACAAAGTTTGTAACCAGCCAATAAAAACCGAGCTTGAATTCGAATCAGCCAATAAAAACAGAGCTTGAATTTGAATTTTAACAGACCACAAGGGGGCAGTGCCATATATGGCTCTGAGGGGGAGGGATCAGAATGCTTTGCTTGTTGAAATTTTTTCTAAGTGCTGATGTTCTACAGAAACTGCAGACTCCACCTTTAAGAT
>JBBPBX010098559.1:0-12669 GCA_038048925.1 Garcialebias charrua
GATCTGAGTTCTGGGCCTGGCCACATCAGAAACGCCGTTTGATTTGAAACCAAAAAACAATCATTTCACCTTTAACACTTTTCCACTGATTAGTATTTCCGTCCATCTGTGCCTCTTTTCCTGCGCTACAGATTTAATCACTATCCAGATCTGTTGCCGTTTAACCCCTGTCTCCATCCAACAAAAGTTTGTTGGTGTAGTGGATCTTTTATCATTCTTCTAGTTTAAGGGATAGTTCAAATATTTTGAAACGAGTTTCTGTGGGAAAGTTATGAACTACAATCTATGTTACCTGATGATGTAATGGCTAGTTCAAGCAGGGCAGAGACCACAGGGGATTCTTTCTGTTTTAATACAGTTCCAATCCCAGAAGCCTTAAAGGAATAGTTAGATGATTTTGATGTTCCATCAAATAGTCATTAATAGTTGATACTTTGTCAACAATGACATCAGTCATACATGGAGCATGAAGAGAAGACAGAGGTCTTCTTCCAGGCTAGGCTAATGCCTTGCTAAACTAGATCATTTGCATATTGTTTGTTGGGTTATAATAAAGCCACTTTTTTTCAAACACAAGAATGCTACATTGGCTAATATTTAACCTCTACACTTTGCGTGGCAACGTTTAGTTTATTGCTGATTTCACAGCCTAACAACACTCATGTTACTACTGTACCGGTACTAGTCATAAAATTAGAATATCATGAAAAAGTTGATTTATTTCAGTAACACCATTCAAAAAGGGAAACTTGTATATTATATTTATTCATTACACACAGACTGATATATTTAAAATGTTTATTTATTTTAATATTGATGATTATAACTGACAAAGCTTCTGTTTAAAACTTGCTTCTTCCATCTTCGAAACATCTCCAGACTTCGCCCATCCCTAACTTTTTCCGATGCTGAGAAGCTCGTCCATGCTTTTGTCTCCTCCAGGCTCGACTACTGCAACTCCCTGTTTATTGGAATCCCTGGTAAATACCTTCAGAAGCTTCAATATATTCAAAACAGTGCAGCAAGGATTTTGTTGAGAGTTCGTAAATTTGAACATATTACACCCATTCTCCATAACCTTCATTGGCTTCCTGTCGCCTACAGAATTCAGTACAAAACTGCTCTCATTACACATCAATGCTTACATGGAACTTCACCAGATTATCTAAAGGACATTCTTGTTCCATACTCATCCACCCGGTCTCTGCGGTCACAGAACGGTAATCTCCTTCACATTCCGAGAACCAAATTAAGGACCATGGGAGACCGGGCTTTCAGTGTGGCTGCCCCCCACCTATGGAACTCTCTTCCTGACTGCCTGAGAGCTCCACAGTCACTGGTTGACTTTAAGAGCGGGTTGAAGACCTTTCTTTTTAAGCGAGCCTACTCTGCCTCCTCGTGATTCAATCTTTGATCTTAGTTGATACTGTTATTGGTTTTACTTGTTTTATCACCTGTTTTATTTGACCTTTAATTTTGTTGCACTTTGTAGCACTTTGAGATTTTCATTAATGAAAAGTGCGTTATAAATTAATTTTTTTATTATTATTATTATTATTATTATTATTATTATTAATTCAGTATCTCAGAAAATTAGAATATTATTTAAGACAAATAATAAAAGGATTTTTGGAAATGGTGGCCAACTGTAAAGTATGCACATGAAAATTATGAGCATGGACAGCACTCGATACTTAGTTGGGGTCCATCAGTCTGTGGCACTGCTCTGCTGCTATGAGAGGCCAGGTTGCTCTGATAGTGGTCTTCATTTCTTCTGAATTGTTGGGTCTGGTGTATCACATCTTCCTCTTCACAATACACCATAGATTTTCTATGGGGTTAAGGTCAGGCTAGTTTGCTGGCGAATTAAGAACAGGGATACCATCCTTAAACCAGGTACTGTTAGCTTTGACACCGTGTGCAGGTGCCAAATCCTGTTGGGAGTGGTGGCGCAGAGGTTAGAGAAGATGGGCCTGTGATCGGAAAGTCGTAGTCCAGTCCTTTTTGTCTTTAGTCCAGGAGAGACGCTTCTGATGCTGTCTCTTGTTCAAGAGTGGCTTGACACAAGGAATGTGACAGCTGAAATCCTTGTCTTGCATATGTCTGTGTGTGGTGGTTCTTGAAGCACTGACTCCAGCTGCAGTCCACGTTTTGTGAATCTCCTCCACATTTTGGAATGGGTTTTGTTTCACAATCCTCTCCAGGGTGTGGCTATCCCTATTGCTTGTACCTATTTTTTTCTACCACATCTTTTCCTTTGCTTCGCCTCTCTTAATGTGCTTGGACACAGAGCTCTGTGAACAGCCAGCCTCTTTAGCAATGACCTTTTGTGTCTTGCCCTCCTTGTGCAAGGTGTCAATGGTCACCTTTTGGACAACTGTCAAGTCAGCAGTCCTCCCCATGATTGTGTAGTTTTCAGAACTAGACTGAGAGACCATTGATGAAGTTAAATTCAAAGCAGTCTGCTCCTCAGATATACAGTATAGTGTTCAATTATTATTTTCATTTATGGATGTTTCTGTTCAGTGCCCCGAGATACGTCTGTTGTGGCTTGGTGCTATATAAAAAAACCGAACTGAACTGAATTGAATTGAATTTAAAGACCATTGCAGGTGGTTTGGGTAAATTAGCTGACTAGAGTGTGGCACTAGGTGTCTTTAATATTGAACTTGTTCACAATATTCTAATTTTCTGAGATTTATTGAATTAGGGGTTTTCATTAGTTGTCAGTTATAATCATCAATGTTAAAAGAAATAAACATTTGAAATATATCAGTCTGTGTGTAATGAATGAATATCATATACAAGTTTCACTTTTTGAATGGAATTACTGATATAAATCAACTTTTGCATGATGTTCTAATTTTATGACCAGCACCTGTAAATTAATGTCCATCTTCTGAGACTGGTGAATGTATCAAGGTCTGGATATACTTCACAAAACTTCTGATCTCTCGGATACTGTACAGTACACTGTATCTTTTTTGCATGGTCTGTTCATACTCAAAGACAAACTGCAGGGGGAGACATTTTGCCAATGCAAATTGCAACTGTAGGAGCTAGCTGGAGCACTTCCAGTTGATCCTGGGGGTACTTCCTGCAAGAATATCGTATTTCTGCAGGAACAACTGTGTGGTACACAATTACCGGTGATGTAAAGATTTACAGAGCTGTGTTTTCATGAACCTCAACGAATATTTTTGGGCTGAAGTTGTTTTAAGTCAGCAGCAATCTATTTTGGTTTGTGTTGCACTTGGACTACCAGTTAGCTTAAGAGAACATCATTACACACATACATACATACATACATACATACATACATACATACATACATACATACATACATACATACATACATACATACATACATACATACATACATACATACATACATACATACATACATACATACATACATACATACATACATACATACATACATACTCACTGTATGTATACAGTATACTGTATGTATATACTGATTCTCATTTCTTCAAACTGAGAATAGTCAAAGAGTTACTTATAGGATATTACTTGTTCATAACCTGTCCACATAATGCAACTTCAAAGGCTCTGAACTATCCCTTTAAAGCTATCTCTGCCTTGCTCTCATTCCCTGGCTCTTTTCCACTTCTCCCATCTCTCTTGTGATGACATTGGCCTGTGACATATGTGGGAAACTTCTGCTTCAGACAGGACACTGATATACTGAGAGTGCTGTGTGATGGGTCTATTTTAGGAACTTGTAAATATGAGAACTTCCTTTCCTATAGTGCATCTAATATCCTGGAGGGAAACTGGCAGCAAGAAGTAATATACAATAGTTTCAAAAACCCAAGAGTGTTATTGCTTCTACAGCTTCCTTTTCTCGTGTTAACAATGAATCCAGGCTGCATGTTGTTGTTTTTCATTACTGCTATACAGTAATGTAGAATTTCCCAATACCTCCATATGGTTGTTTAGTGGCACTGGCCTGTGGCTTTAAACAGGGTTTGGAAGGTTTTCCAAGTTAGAAATTCAGTAGATGAAGATTGTCATAACAGTGATCTGAGGGGTAGCCTTTAGAAACAACTAAAATGATGAGGTTGAATTAGTTATACTGTATTATACTACTCAGCACTAATCAACATTATGTTACTTTAGCAGAAGAAAACAATAGAGCTTTTGTTGTGAAGCAGATTTCAAAGAGAATGTTTTAAAGGATTTGTAAATGTATTATTGCATTTCTCTTTTAGAATGTATTTATAAATAAAGATTTTTTTTTATAAGTTACAACAGCAAAAGTTATAGCTCTCATCTCCTGAATGAGCTGAATGTGAAATGAAATACAAAAATAAATAAAAATTAAAAAGCACAAGGCATGCAGAGGAAGTTGGATTTTATTTTATCACATTTTTCTATTAAAAATTTAGGAAAGCAGTAGTATAAGGAGGTCATATCAGGAACACAAACAAGAAACCAAATTTACACCCCTATTTATAAACAGGACTACAACAGAGAGAGTTAATATGTAAAATTATTTATCGTTTTTCTTTTCTTTTTTATTTACTTGTATTTTTTTTTTACATCAACAGTTTTGAAGATGTGACTAAATCCCCCCCGCCCCTCCTTTGGAATTATGTTGGAGAGATGAAGAAGGCTGTACTTAAAGGGTTAGTGCAGATCTTTTGACGAGGGGGTTCTGTAGAAAGGTTACGGACAATATTATCTCATCTGTTAAGCTTGTTGAACAACACTTAAAGTCCTGTACTGTCCATCACAGATAATCTGTGCAGAATAAGACGAGCAGGATGCAGCTGTGATCAGAAAACGCCAGATGACATTCTCCAAGCTGCCTTCGCTGACATCATACTATAACTAGTGTCCAAACATTCTGTGCATGCACCACTCCTCAGGGAGCACCCAAAAGAAATGTCCAGGTTTCAAATGCAGTGTTAGCAGAGATCACACCTGTTGCTATCACGTGTGAACCATGGAGTAAACACGCCTTCAGCACGCTGCTGCATCATCATCGAGAAGTTTACATTTGGACAATGAGTGTTAATGTTTTCCATCTTTTGTCATGAGCTCATGAGGAAGAAAATAAAATATTTATTTTTGGCAGCTATGGTTCAGTGAACGCATCCTTTCATTTACCAAATCTGTTTTTGAGGTAGAGAGCCCTCCAGTGGTAAAGGCTGTGTATTACAGGAGCAGCACCCAGTGATTTCTCATTTTAGCAGTCTGTATATTATGGTTTTTTTTAATATAGGACACTTGAACAAAATATAAAGAGATATAGTATTCAAACTGTCCTTAAATCATAACATATTTCATCAGAGACACTCCAGCACTTTTTCTGTTGACAATTTTAGATAGGAGCTACTGGAGGACAAGAAAGTGTGAGACATGGGGGCGTCCAAAACCTCAACAACAAAAATGTGTTTGTTTTATTTTCTTCTAGATTATTTTGGTTTTCCATCAGTGACTTCCTTGTCTCTCCTCACAACCATGTTGCTTTTTTCTCATCCACCCACAGGGGCCTGGGAAAGTTACGACAAGGCCTCTGGGAACCACACTTTGAGCTCTGTGCAGCAGCGTTTGAGTGACAGGCATTTCCTCCAGCTAAAAGCAGCAATAACATTAAAAAAGTAAAATGAGGTAAAACAACTCCTAACTGAATGTTTGTTGTGACAACAGCTGCTATTAAACTGCCTACATGTAAGTACAAAGACAGGTTATTATTTATTGTCACATTTATTCATTTTCTTTGCCTATCTATTGTAGTTTCACTTATGTCTGCTTATTTGTAATATACAGTAATATTATTAATGTTGTTTATGTGGTTTTTCCTAAACTGGACATTTCCTCCACAGGTGATTAAACATATATCTGTGATTATAAATAAAATAATAATTAATGATCTTACCCAGTGTGCTGGATGTTTCGTTGCTGGACAGAGGCAGATTGCACCAATCAGCATTAAAATCCCACTTGGAGGACTGATTACATCCCATGGTGCTTGTTGTGGAAAAATCCAAGTACAAAAATGAAATATGGGTTTGCTCTGGTCGTCCTGGCCCTTCTAGCTGTTACAATCTGAAGTACAAACAAACGTTTGAGTAGCTTGAAAAAACCCCGCCTGAAATTTGAAGGCATGTAAACAAAAGCATGTGGCTGCTGTTATCTGCTCCGTCTGTCCAATCAGTGGGGGGACAGATGGCACGTGTTGGGGGTGTGTGTGTGGGGTGGGAGGTGCGGTGAGGGGTGCACGGTTAATAAGCAACAAGAACCGTTGCATTTTCACAGGCTGCGGCCCATAAAGTGGTTTCTCAGAATGAGAAGGACAAGTGGGCGAACACAATGCAGGGGTGAGAGTGACTCAGGAGCTTTAATGTTGGATTGCTCTCCACTGCACACCTGTAGAAGGAGGTGAGGACTGGGCTGCTCAGACCAGCTCGTCTCCGCCGTCTGAGGAAGTAGAGTCTCTGATGAACTTTCTTGATCAGGCTGGTGGTGTTGTTGCTCCAGCTGAGATTATCATTCATGTGTACACCCAAGTATTTGTAGCTGGAGACCACTTCCACTGCAGATCCACTTATGTTCAGTGGGGCATGGGTGTGTTTGTTCCTTCTGAAGTCCACAATCATCTCCTTTGTCTTCTTCACATTGATGTGAAGGTTATTCTCTTTGCACCAGCTCTCCAGGTGTTCCACCTCCTGTCTGTAGCTGGACTCATCATTGTTTGTGATGCATCCCACCACAGCTGTATCATCTGCAAACTTTACAATATGACAGCCTGGATGGGTGGCTGCACAATCATATGTGAGCAGAGTGAACAGAAGAGGGCTCAGCACACATCCTTGAGGAGAGCCAGTGCTGAGGGTTATGGTGGAGGAGGAGAAGTTGTGGATCTTCACGGACTGAGGTCTGTTTGTTAAGAAGTCTAGTACCCAGTTACAAACGGAGGGGCTTAGTCCAAGTGTGGATAGTTTGTCTATCAGAGTTTGGGGGATCATGGTGTTGAAGGCAGATGTGAAGTCCACAAAGAGCATACGGACGTAGGAGTCCTTCTGATCCTGGTGGGTGAGAGCAGTGTGGACCACAGAGGAGATGGCATCCTCTGTTGATCGGTTGTCGTATGTAAACCAACCACCCCATCATTTGAGGAAACTTTACTTTCTAGTTTTTATATTTATTTAAAGTATTTTTTTCTCAAATGACAAGGTCCCTTCAGGTGGCCGTATATTAATCTACAGTGGCCAAGGCCACCAATGGCCACCCCCTGGCTCCGCCATTGCACCTGGTGGTGGATAAAATTGCTCCCTCGTCCGCCAGGATCCATCACTCAGACATTCAAAAATAAAATTTAAATAAAAATATATATATCTGTTCTTCTCCACTGTGTAACTCCTACCTACTTGAATATCTTTCACCAAAAACATTAAGGTTTACCGGTACTTGCTTTCTCTGTTCAAGTGCTGTCCTGAAAAACACTCGTATCAAAAAATGCAAACATTCAGTGATGGGGACATCAGTGTATTGCTTGCTGGTGATGTGGTTTTCATTTTGTAGGATTTTAATTTGTACTTGTCTGTGTGTATCTTATGGAATGTACCAGAGTGTGTTAAAGGATAATTTCTTATCTTCCAGCCACTGGGGATCCAGTTGAATACATTTAAACTGAACTCTGTGTTTTTGTGTAGTCTTGATTCACAACAAATCATTTATCAAATGCTGTGTGTATTTTGTACAACATTAACATTCACTATTATCAGCATTTGAAAATGAATCCTGACCGTTTTAACTGTTTTCAGTTTATTACATAAATGAAGTTAAGTATTAACTTTGAATCAAGCACCTTTATTGCACCTTTATGCCAAAGCAAGTTCCTAGTCAGTGAATTTTATTCATTGGCAATGACAATAATAAACTGACTCTGACTCTGACCTTCCGGCTCTTGGCGAAGCAGGTCGCTTCTCTTTCTGCTCCTCTCCTCCCTAAGTTTTCCTCCTCCCTGCTTTTGCATTTTTGTCTCGTCTGCAACTCTTTAGTGCTCACTCGAAGCAATTTGGAAAATGGATTTAATTGCGTGGGCTGTTTTCTCTATTGATAAAAAAAATTCCACGAAGCGCTCCGGACCAGGAGAACCGGCGTGCCCCCCGACACGCATGCGGTGGGCTACATTATGGACTCGTGGGGAGAATGGAAGTTAATGTGTCTGACCGTTCTTTCTGTCGAAGACGTGGAAGATTTGTGGATTATTGGAATATTGGTGGCAGCTGCTCTGCTTTTTGGCTTAGGCGGAGGTTTCTGCTACTGGAAGCTGAGGGAGACTGCCGCGGCGATCGACGCACTGGCGAAACTTCCTGCTCAACAAGATTCTTTGATCCGGGCTGTGACCTCAATGCTGTTGTTGTTCGAGCTGAATCGCACGATGGGAGCAGTGGTGGACAGCCGCGGACCTGCAGTGCGTTTTGGGACTCGTTTACAGCCGACCGGGCTTCATCAGGGGACAGATGGGGATTTGTAGCTCGGAACCTCACATGATTCGGCGATTTGGACCTAGACAGCACCTGGACTTCAAGGCTGCAGTCAAAGTACACTGTAGCCTGCCCTGGAAAATAAATAAAGCAACTAATCTAATCGGGACTCAAAGCAACCTTGAAAAGAGGCTGACTGCAAAACTTCTCCTGGAGTCGAAAGCTGTTGAAAAACTGTCGCTGCCCCCCCTCCCCCCAGAGGTCTCTGTGTGCATTCAGATGGAGCCGAGCTGAGGCCATCTGCAGACTGTGCTTATCTGAAATGATTACTCACGGACTATCTCCCTGCTTGCCATCAAATGCAACATGTCTTTGTCTTTATCCGTGCTGAGCTGGTAGAGTTTTTTTGACTTTATCATAGAATGTCCTAAGACAAAATGTGATAGATTCTTTTTTGAATACCAATGATTATCCAACTTTCCATATCTGATTGTTGGCGGCGCGATTTAATTATTGCTGCGGCTTTCCGTGCGTACGTCCCTCTTAGGATGGTGCGCGCGCCAATTGCAACACTTTGTACCTTCGTGCAAATATGCCAATAAAGATATATTCTATTCTATTCTATTCCTGCAAACCTGCAGTCCCCGCTCCATCAGCTCTGTTACTCATCAACACTGATCAAAAGTCAACGGTTTGAATCAGGAATGCCCCAGTTTGAACCAATTACAGCATGTCTCTAAAGTTTTTTTTATCAAATTGACTGTGGGGGGTGTATTTTTTTTGGTTACAGTATAAATGTGGCCAGTTGGGAGAGAGATGCCTCGGGGTCATGTTGCTCTGTAAATCAGGCTCAGAAGTATCACGCTTCTTTTTGCTTGTTGACAGGGGATTTTCTATGCTCACCTGATCAGTTCACATCCTGCTCAGGGCCAAAGGCAGATTTTGGGAACTGGACCACATCAGTTTTCTGCTGGTTTAAAATCACTGGAAAACTAAGGCCTAAATCTCAATCTTCTACCTCTTATCTGTGGTCAGGCCATGGAGGCAACCGGTCCGGGAGAGAAACCCAGATGTTCCGCTCCACTGCAACACTCTGGTCCTCTTGGGTGATCTTGAAATGTTCCCAGGCCAGACAAATTCTATAATCCCTCCAGTGAGACTGGGGTCTGCCCTGTGGCCTCTTCTAAGCGTTCAATGGGGCCTGAATGCTTGTACTGCAGGGTACTCCAAGGTTTTGGACAGTAGATGGTGCTAAGACATAAAGAACTTGGAAGAAAAAGCACAGAGAGATTGAGTGTGAGGCACCTTCAAGCAAGCACAGGCTGACCTTTGGCACAGAAGAGGAAAAAGATATTGTATCTCTGAGATGTGGGAGACTGGATCAAGAAGACAAATACTGTAATGTTTTTCTTCATATTTGTCTTTGTCACTTTGGTACGATTTCTACGTACAGTAAAAGGCTTTGAAGAACCAAAAATAAGTGTAGATCACTTACCGTATAAATTATTAATCAACTTTCTATAAAGATGCTCATCCAGGAGGACAAAATCCAGTTTAATTACCAGTTTTCATGATTTATCAACGTCCAACCTTGAATGATTCAGTGCTGGCTCATCAGTGAATAAGAGTATAATAATGAGTAAAAACTGGCGCCACCACTTTAAACTTGTGCAAGCATTCGCAAACGTTTTCAAAATGACATGCTATGAGGGCAGCGTGTAACTGAGTCAAAAATGATGACAAATCAATTGAAAAGCTATTACAGATACACAAGCAACACGTGGTGACTTTAGAAGAAGTTCTTTATAGAAAACACTGTTGGGTGCTGCTTGGAATGAGTCTGAACTTATTTATACACATGAAAAATAACAAATTTTGACTCAAGCGGTTCCAAACATTTTAAAATAAAATGTGTTCAGAGCTGCAAAACCTGCTAAAACTGTGATTATCAACTAGTGGCTCATGGGCCAATTTGAGTTTTATCGAAAGGGGCTTTTCTGGCCAATGGGGGTGACATAAAAATAAAAATAAAAAATGAATTTAAATATTTATTGATAGGTTTATATTTATGACAAAATAAAAGAGCACATTACCGTATTATTCAGAATATGAGGGGCATTATACGAAACAAGTTCATTTTGACAGATTTTTTAGCACTGTGTACCATATAAAATTGGTTTGAGGTCAGTAAGCACAACCAGAATTAATACATATGGTGCACTGGATTATAAGGCTCACTGTCGATTTTTGAGAAAATTAAAGGATTTTAAGTGCACCTTATGATCTGAAAAATACAGTAATTCATATGAATTTTGATGAAAATTAAAGCACACCTCTACAGGCCCGTGTGTGTCCTCCTTTTATCTGCGAAAAAAATAATTATCAGTATTCCTCTTTAGAGAAAACTATTAAGTTTAAAACATACAAAATAAATTACCGTATTTTCCGCCTGATAAGTCTCACCTCTCTATAAGTCGCTTTGTCCAATTATTGGCAATAAATTGGAAAAATCCATAAACGTGTCGCACCTCTATTTAAGTCGTATCTATTATGCGTCACCGATACGCGACGCGTCAGCGCGTCATTTGCCCTGCTGAAAATGGCGGCCACAGAGCGAGCGAGCATGGAAATTTTGTTTTAATATTTACTCAATTTTAACTGAAAATGAATAAAAATTTAAATAAATTTTTAAAAATTGTCTAAAAATATGGAAAAAATCCATAAACATGTCTCACCTCTCTATTAGTCGCAGGGCATGCAAATTAGGCAAAAAGGTGTGACTTATACGGAAAATACGGTATGTCATTTTGTTGAATATGTAATTGTGACTTGTTGAATTTTTAAATTTAAAACAAACACTTGCAATTACTTTGACTTAAATTATGTTTTATTTTTCTAATGGCATCACACTGACTCCATATTTCTTCAAGGCAACTTGTCCTAACATTTCTCCAAACAATTTCTGGTGTATAAGAGAGAAAGATCCCACTGCACGGCTGGAAATTAAACTAACATGATTCACTCCTTGTAATAACAACAATAAAAATGCTAACACTAGCCTTTTCTGTTGTGGGTATAAAACGCATAAAATCACATTTGATGTTAGTTTTGGTCAAAGACTGCAAAGAGCCGCAGACAAGTGACTAATGAGTCGAACGTGGCCTCACAGCCTAGCCTTATGGACAAATTTCAAACATTTCTTTCTGCTCAGTCGCACGCAATATCACAAGATATTTTGTGATTAATGCTTGGAAGATGTGTCAGGAATGACTCTCAGCCAGTACCACCTCAATTTTTAGTTCAATATTTGGCAGACTGACTATTATAACCGTTTGTGTGTTTGCTAAAGTTGGCCGGTTAGTTAATCCCAGCCGGGGGCCTTTCTGGGTGGAGTTTGCATGTTCCCTCCGTGCATTCGTACATTTTCTCCGGGTACTCTGGTTTCCTCCCACAGACCAAAAACATGCATGTTAGTCTGATTGGTAACTCTAAGTTGTCTCTAGGTGTGAGTGAGAGAGTGAATGTTTGTCTCATTTGTCTCTCTGTGTCCCTGTGAGGGACTGGAGACCTGTCCAGGGTGTCCCCCACCTCTCGCACCGTGATGACTGGATAATGGCACCAGTGACCCCCACGACCCAAACAGGAAGAAGTGGATAAAGATAAAGGATGGCTGAATGGACAAATGAACATGTTTGCACACATCCAGGCATTTCAGTGGTAGATAACTGAAAAAAATGTATATTTTACCTTATTATGTTTTATTTCACAGATTTAAATTATTTTCTGGTGTTTCCAGTGAAAGTTCCCTTCAATGTCTGTGTACCGTATATAGTTTATTAATATAGTTTATGACTCGTTAAGACAAACGCCTGCAGCAATGCTCCAAGTCAAACACCATCATACCTTGAGGAATCCACCGCAGCCTGTAGGTCAGCTTCTGTTAGTCTTACATCAGCAGATCTCGTCCTTTGGCCCAGGGCTTTTCACCCGCATGGTTTGAGGTTTTTAAATACCACTGCTCTGAGAACCAGAGAACTTTATTCAAATACTCTGATGTTGTCATAACGTTTGAGAAATTTGTTCATCCACGTCCTATATGTTTAATACATTGCATTATTTTACATTATTATTGTTTAGCGTATATTTTAGATCCTTATGTATACCATATTTTCACCCTATAAGTTGTGTGTGTGTGTGTGGGGGTGGG
>JBBPBX010098560.1:0-12669 GCA_038048925.1 Garcialebias charrua
TAGAACATAGATGACAACCATAATTGTACAGTGTCTCTTTAAGACACACTAGTATCGCTGATGATGTCACACGCATGCGCCCACCGTCTCCCTGTAGAGAGCGTTGGAAAAACGTGTTGACGACACACACATGGACTAGAAGGAACATGCTAGCTCTCTAATTGTAATAACGTTACGGGTTGTTTGGATGCTATTTTACTTTGTTTGTTTATATAATGGCCGTTCAACCGGGCTTGTAAGGTTGTTGAAGAGTTTGCCGATTAAAAGGACAACACTGTGGAATTCTCAGTACCAGTGTGGTTACTAATTACCTCCTCTCCATCCATAATTACAACCCAAAACGTTACATTACGTAGGAGAAGGATCCGGTACTGAAATGTCCAGCCTGCAGTCCAGATCTTTCACCTATAGCGAACATTTGGCACATCATAAAGAGGAAGGTGCGACAAAGGAGGCCTAAGACGATTGAACAGTTAGAGGCCTGTATTAGACATGAATGTAGAGCATTCCTATTTCTAAACTTGAGAAACTGGTCTCCTCTGTCCCCAGACGTCTGTTGAGTGTTGTAAGAAGAAGGGGGGATGACACACAGTGGTAAAAATGGACTTGTCCCAACTTTTTTGGGATTTGTTGACGCCATGAAATTTTGAAACAACATACCTGTATTTGTCACTCAAAATGATACATTCGCTCAATTTTAACTTTTGATTTGTGATTTGTGTTCTATTCTGAATAAAATATTAGATGTTGGCACGCCCACATCATTGCATTCAGTTTTTATTCACAATTTGTTTAGTGTCCCAACTTTTTTGGAATCCGGTTTGTAACCATTCCACTTAAGGAGGCCAACACTAAAATGTCAAAATTTGCACATAAACATAGACCCCTAAATAACATATTTAGAAAGTTTATCATTAAAAAAAAGTTTATTTGGGGCGAGTTAAGTATTACGTTTTGCATTAAAATATACTGTAGTTAGGTAATATATCAGTCTCATTTAATTTCATAAAATTTGTAAATCTATGTTTAGAAAAATTTAAAGTTTAGAATGATTATAAAAGATTGAAGTCACCACACTAATTTTTACTTTTTTAATTTTCACTTAATTCCTTATTTTGTGTTTTTTTTTTCATTCAACCTTTATTTATACAGGTTAATCAAGGAGCCAAGATGGCGTAGTGGCAGGGCTTTTGACTTGGGACCCGAAGGACGCGGGTTCGCGCCCCAGCCACTACACACCTTGGGGTGTCTATGAGTGCACATCTAATTCTCCAGCTCCCCGAGCGCGACTACGCTGCTCACTGCACCACCTGGTGGTGGTTGGGTTAAATGCAGAAGACCAATTTCGTCTGTCAAGTATGGGAACATACACAGATGACAAATGTGACAAATTATTATTATTAATCAAGCCTCAGGTACTCATTTACGAGAGAGACCTGAATTTCTGTGTATGGATGTATCTAATCTGTTTTTCCATTTTTGTATTTAAGGTTGCCGAAAATGTAGTAAGCAGACTGTGTTCCCGTTTGTATCCATCACTGAGCGCAGGACAAATGCGGTAAGAGTTAAAGTGTAATCTATTGATTGACTCACCTGACCTCAAAGCAACAAGTGGACTGTTCCCAAGCACTGCAGTCAGTCTGACAGTTGTCTGTCCTGCAATGTACCTTTGCTATTAGTCAGCGCAGAGAGGAAACACATTCCACTCTGTGTCCACATTACAAATAAATCACACATTTTGAAAGCAGAGTAAGGCTTTTGATCACTGCTCACTGCGGTCACGCTCACTATTCTAACTCGTGACTTGCCACTGGGCATGGCTGTGTGTCTGACTGTGACGGTTTAGTAAACCATGCATATATTAAAGTGGGAGTTGTGATCTCTTTGTAGGTGTCAGTCTCCCCCTACATCACCCCAAAAAACATAGTTACACAGGAAATTGTCGGCATACATAGGACAATTTGGAACTAGGCTATAACTTAACAAAATGTGAACATATTTGTGCTGTGAGTGAATAAATTATGGCTTTCTTTTTTTCCCCCTTCTGTTTAGGGCAAAGAGGAAGTAAAAATTAATTGGGTGCCTTGATCTGATTGGTAAGAAATTATTTAGCTTTCATTAGATATGTACAGTATTTCTATTGAAAGGGGCAGTATCATGGAAAATCAAAATTTTGAGCTTTACATCATGTTATAATGTCATCAAAGCTACCGTATTTTCCGGTGTATAGGTCGCACCTTTTTATGGTTTTTTCAAGGCCTGCGACCTATACACAGGTGCGACCTATATATGGCTTGTTATTACTTTCAGCGAAACAAATTTTTAAATCCAGCTCATTTCACAATTATGTTCATTTATTAAGGAAAAGTTCAGCTCAGACACATATTTGCTATAATTTTTATCAAACAAATAATTGTTTTTAAGTGTTAATCTTCTTAAAAGCCTTGCTGTGCGCTCCTGTGGCAGACATTTGCAGCAGAGCTAAACGTAGGTGCGACCTATACACCAGTGCGACCTATCTAGGGATTTTTCCAATCTATTGGTGATAATTGGACAATGCGACCTATACACAGGTGCGACCTATACACCAGAAAATACTGTATACCTGGACTGTTGCTTTGATTTTTTTCATGCATGTTTGACAAATCCTGTAATATCCCATGTCAAACAAAAATTAGTGGTGGTACATGAATGCTTACTTTCCCAAAGCGCTATTGCCACAAAGCTGCTCCTCTGAGCTTCTGCCCCAGAAAGCACACATTCCTCGTGCCTTCCCTCTACAGCTCCTCCAGACCAATATACTGTAAAATGGCACAATTTGCCTAGAAAAAAACATAATACTGTCCCTTCAATAGTTCGTGCTGGCAGTAATCTGAGACTTGCACTTTTTTGTATGTTTTGATTTTTTGAGACTATTGCAACATAAGAAATACAGTATAAAATAAACACTGAAATACAAAAGCTTTGTAAAACATGTATGCATTTTACAAAGATGAATTTATGAACAGTACAGTAAATACACAACCTTAATTTAAAATTGTTGGTATTTTCTAGCGGGAAAACCTTGGATGACACGTGGGAACCTGAAGGTCAATTCTCACAGTTTGCTGTCTCTGACGTGCCACCTCCTTGAGCCTGCAAGCAAGTCCTTCCAAGAATGTGTTTTTTTGTGGGTTTTTTATGTTACAAAGTGTTTACGGTACTCTTTTCCCTTGTTCAGTCCATTAAAGATGGTGCTGTAAAGAGTTGTTTTTTATTGTTTTGAATGTTGATGTGGATGTATGTACTAAGTAATGTCTCTACAAATACCAAAACATTATAAACAAAAGTGATTACCACTTGGAAGTGTTTTTATGTTGAGAATCTATAAAGTTAGCACTACCTTGTTGTATAGTAAAAATTAATATTTTTAAAGTAAGATTAGATTTGCTAAATGTATTTACTTTATAATAGTAACATTTTAGATGGCGTTACCGGAGAAGAGTATGAACAAAGACGTTTTTACATTATGTCCAGGTAAGCTGACCATAATAGAACAAAGAATTACAAATTTTAATAATGTAACCATTACTGCATAAATATTTGTAGGTTACAGCTAATTTTCGGGAACAAATAATTTCCCTTTGGCTCACCAGAGGTCAAACCACATAACTGATTTCAGGCAGATTTCTGATGTCCTACAACAAGCTTAAACTGAAATTAACCAAATTATATTTCATATCATTAGTACAAAAGAGAAAGTGTACATGTCATATAAAGATTAATCTACTGTATATACAATATCCAAAGTTTACTACATGTCCAGGGTTATTGCAGATCTGACCTATAAAATCCTGGAAGTTCGTCTATTCCAGATGCTAACTTTTTATTGTTGCCCCATACTGTAGCTTGACAATATTTCCTTGAATAAATGCTGATTGTGCCCTGTAAGGGGGGTCCAAAGGCCCTCCGAATGTCAAGGTCACTCCTTTCTGATTACACGTGATGGATGGCCCATAATTCCTAGCAGGAAGAAGATGGACACCAAATTTTCTGTGATCAAAACAGGTTAGTCCCATTGATCCATGGGGACTCATTAACAACCAAGACTTGAATTTTTAAAAAGAGTTATGACAACAATAGACAATCACAAAAGATGCATACAGTGAGTACATGTATATTTTTTTCTTTTTACAATTGAAAACAAAATGATAAATAAATGGATAATTATAAGATAACGCAGTGAAATTACAGGTAGATTATGAGGAGGTGTAATACTAAAAACAGGAACATGCCTGCATTGGTTCTTGATTCTGGTCCTCAGCTTATGAAACCCAGTACAGGCTTTCTTCTTCCTAGTGGGATAATAAGGCCTTCAATTTGAAGGCCTGATATGATTTTGGCATTCCTGTTTCCTGTAGTAGATGACCCTGGTACCATACAGGTATGGTCATAAATCCCAAAAAACCCTCTCGTCTCTGGGTGCTTAAGGACTGCAAAACGCAAAAGAGTGCACTAATCACGGGCCAATAAGCTTACACGGTGGGACCTTAAAAACTAAACTCAAAGCCAAGCAGCTCTGAGCAGTTTCCACAACTCTTTCTCTCCCTCCACTGTAAATAGAAATGTCACTCTCGATAAGGTCAGATCAGATCTCGGCTTCCAAGTGAAGAGCATCAACTGATTTTTCTCGAGACCACAACATTTCTCAAGTCTGTGTACATACATTCATACATCCACGTTTAAGTACTTAAAAGGTGATCTAAAACCAACCATTAGGTGATCACAAGATTGCATTAAAAAATATGTAAAAGGAAGCCTAGCAATGAAGAACTGCAAAACAACCAATTCCACTAAAGGCTTCAGATCTGGAGTTGAGGTTCGACCAACAATCACACTCACTTCCAATAGGCCAGGGAGGCTAAGGTGCAATGATGGGATCCACCACTGGCACTGCATGCACCCACTTGTCCTAAACTTGTCCAACTTGTCCTAAATGCTGATAAAACGAAAGGGATGTTTTTTTCAAATAGGAATTCGGTCCCAGCAGATCTTCCTCTGATTTTATCCTCAAATGGTGTCCCTATTGAGTTTGTTGATTCCTATAAATATTTGGGTACCTGCTCAATTCGGACCGCTCTTTTCAACTCCATGGAAAACCTAGTCAAGAAATTGAAAGTTAAACTGGGTTTCTTTTCAGAAATAGATCATGTCTGACTCTGAATGCTAGGACACCTTGTAACTGAGACTTTCCTTCCATTGATTACGGTGATTATCTACATGAATTCTCCTACACCCTGCAGATGTTGGATGTTGTCTATCATGGTGCACTATTCCTAACTGGCTGTGATTACCTACCACTGCACCCAGTATTCACTGGTTAACTGGACATCACTGGACTCACGCAGACTCTTCCACTGGTACATTTTCATCTTTAAATCACTTCTTGGTCTGCTGCCCTCACATCTCACTCACCCAGCACACTCACTCTTTGCACCACTCCCCTCGGGACGGAGGTTGAGGAGCATCAAATGTAGAACCACTAGACTGAGAAACAGCTTCTACCCTGAGGCTGTCAGACTCATGAATAAATAAATAATAAGAATAAACACTGCAAAATGTCACATCATACTGATACTGTACTGATCTGTTTCTTGTTGCTGCGTTCATCTGTGACCATCTGCTCATGTTCGTGCTGCTGTTTATAATGATGTTTTTCTACTACATTAGGGCTTAGTGTATTACTAGCTGATGTGATGTCTCTCTTAGTTAATCCTAGATGTTATTATTGTATTTCTCTTGCATTTGTTGTTGGATGTAACTGGGACCCTGTGTACATAATCTCGTTTTCAACACATGTACTACATGCGGTGCAAATGACAATAAATTCTCTCTGACTCTGATCTCCTCCTACATGTCTCTGTGTGAGTGCAGCTACAGTGTGCGCTCTCAGAACATGATTACTGACACAACCTCAAACCACTGCATTGACCTGTCTGCTCTACCCCTATCCGAAAAACAAAAAGTCAAAAATCTGGGAGTGATAATGGATCCTTCCATGAAACTCAACAGTCATGTAAACATGATCGTCAAATCCTGTTTTTTCCAGCTGAGGCGTCTGTCTAAGCTGAAGCCCATATTATCCAAAAAGCACCTGGAGACAGTGATTCACGCATTCATTACATCTAGGCTTGATTACTGCAATTCACTTCTGTTTGGCGTCAGTCAAGCCACCATTGCACGATTACAACTGGTTCAGAACGCAGCTGCCCGATTTTTAACCAGCACACGCAAAAGAGAGCACATTACACCAGTCTTGGCCTCCCTTCACTGGCTACCGGTTCATCTTCGAATCCAATTCAAAATTCTCATGTATGTCTACAAATCGCTGAACAGTCTCGCCCCCGCCTATCTCTCGGATCTGATACACCCATATGTCCCTCCACGTGCTTTGAGGTCAGAGGATCAGGTACTCTTAATAGTTCCAGAAACTCGCCTTAAGCGCAGGGGTGACAGGGCGTTCTCTGTAGCAGGCCCAAGACTCTGGAACGAGTTACCGCTGCTCATCAAACAGGCCCCCTCCCTCTCGGTTTTCAAATCCCGGTTAAAAACTCACTACTACTCCATTGCTTTCAATGCCAGCTGATTTGTATTGGATCGTTTGATTTATGATCTGCAATGTTTTTATGTTTTTCGTGTTGTACTTCATTGTCTGTGTTGCCTGTTGCGTGTTTGTTTGTTCAGCACTTTGGTGTGGACTTGTTCCTGTTGAAAGTGCTTTATAAATAAAATGGTATGGTATGGTACCTGCACAGTGTTCCATCAGTGAGGACTGAGCTTTGCAAAAGGGCCTTCTCCTACTCCACTCCTGCTTCCTGGAATATCTTACAAAAAGATCTGAAGCTCTCGACCTTGACCTCTGTAAAGAATCTGTTGGAATCCTGGCAAAAACCAATGCAGATATGTTCCTGTTTTTGGTTTTCTACATCTGCCTTATAATCTAGATGTTTTTGCTACTTCGAAATACTGTAACTTTGCTTAAAACTGTAAAAAATATATATATATATTGTAATATGTCTCTTTCAACACAGGGTGTCTGGACTCTCCCTAGGGTGAGAAGCTCAGTCATCCGGGAGGGACTCGGAGTAGAGCCGCTGCTTCTCCACATCGAGAGGAGCCAGTTGAGGTGGCTCGGGCATCTGGTTAGGATGCCTCCTGGACGCCTCCCTGGTGAGGTGTTCCGGGCATGTCCCACCAAGAGGAGACCCAGAGGAAGACCCAGGACACGCTGGAGGGACTATGTTTCTCAGCTGGCCTGGGAACGCCTTGGGATTCCCCCAGAGGAGCTGCTCCAAGTGGCTGGGGAGAGGAAATCTGTGCTTCCTTACTTAGGCTGCTACTCCCGTGACCCGACCCCAGATAAACGGAAGAAAATGGATGTCTCTTATGATTGTCTGTTGATTGTTCAAGGAAAATCTATTGTTGTTGTCATCGCTCTTTAGTTTGTAGACCTCAGCCAGTTATGGGCAGGCCAAGCCCAAACTCCATGGAATCCGCTTCCTCCATTTGACAGTGGGATTATTTAAAACAAAAATTATTTTTCTGAAATTTATCTTGTTTTTTCTACAGATGCAATTAAAAATACGATTTTGAAAATGGTCTCAAGTAACCTGAACAACTCATTTCTCAAAACTTACCATTTTGTTATATAAGTTATAAAAACTGTATCAAACCAAAACATGATCAAGTATTAATTAAGACATGTATTTAATGATTGTATTGTTCGGATATATTTTTGCAGAGAAATTGATCTGATTTCTAGTGACAAAATAGGAAGAAAAAAAACATTCCACCTATACACACTTTAGTGTAGACTGGATTAATAACTAATACACAGATTAACACCTTTCTATGAAAAATGAAATAACAATACACCATTGAAAAGCACGTGTTGGTTATGTTAGTTAATCCACAATCAATGTACTGTTGAAGCCATTTTTAAACTGCTTAACATAACCACAAGTGATTACCCTAGTAGAAGTAATAATAGCATGATGACAATCTAAATTCAGTAAAAGTGATTTAAAAATTACCAGGAAAATACTCTAATGTGCACAAACATGCGGGAAAGAAAAATAACAACTATGACATGCCTGCAAAAGTGGAATTGATAAAGACAGAATTTGTCAAAATACAAACTTGGTTTAAAATCAATAATTTATCATTAAATCTAAAAAAAACTAATTACATGATATTCAGTAATAAAAAGAAAACTGTTGATGTTCCACTCAAAATTGAGGGTGTTAAGATTTGTAGAGTGAGTGAGGTGAAGTTTTTGGGTGTTATCATTGATGACAAACTGACATGGAACAACACATAAATTCTGTAAGAATAAAAATAGCTAAATCGATTGCAGTACTGTACAAAGTCAGAGACTTTTTCATTCATTCAACCTTTATTTAGTCAGGTAAATCTTTTGAACCTCATGGGCTCATTTACGAAAGCGACCTGCTAAAACTAAAGAACAATGAACAGCAGTGGTAGAATTTCCTTAAACAATAAACAAACAAAAAATAAACAATAGAAAACAAAAGAGACAAAAAAACAAAAGAAAGTTTTTGTTTTTTTTAACAAAGTATCAAAAAACTAGCAAAACATAAAAAAAAACTAGCAAATCATAAAAAAAACTAGCAAAACACATAACTAGCAAAACAATAAAAAAACTAGCAAAACAGTAGACCTATTGAACGATAAAGCTCTGTATTTGTTGTATAACACAATCATTGTTCCACACTTAATCTATTGTATTGATGTTTGGGGGAATGTGTGTAAAACAATCACAAAGCTTATTTTTGTATTACAGAAAAGAGCTGTAAGAATTATCACTAGAAAACGTTACTGTCATCCATCTAGTACATTATTTTATCAACTGAAGTTATTGAAGTTCTATGATTTGGTAGACTATAATATTTTATCAGTTATGTATAGGGCTCAGAATAACGCTTTACCTTTAAATATCCAAATGCATTTTGTTAAAAGACAAAGTTGTTATAATCTTAAGGGGACAGAGTTGTTTGTAAAACCACAATTCAGAACTACGTAGTTTGAAGGGACGTTCTACCTCAATCCAGGGAATTAGATTATGGAATGGTTTGGAGAATGTAGTTATAAATGCCAAGTCAATGTTTACATTCAAGAAAATGATCAAAATGAATTTGTTAAAAAATATATATATGAAATGACGTAATGTGTATTGTATTAGTTAGAAAATTAGAAAGAGTTAGTCATTTTGTACTGTTGGTGGAAGATTATTATTGTTTAATCTGATTGTTTGAAAAAAGGGGCAGATATGATAAGATTTATTCTTCTTTCTGCTACCTTTCATTTTTTTTATATGTTGTATGTTATCATCTATGGGATTGTCTTGTATTGTTTTTTCATCCATCCATCCATCCATTTTCTTCCGCTTATCCGGGGTCGGGTCGCGGGGGTAGCAGCCTAAGTAGGGAGGCCCAGACTTCCCTCTCCCCAGCCACTTGGAGCAGCTCCTCTGGGGGAATCCCAAGGCGTTCCCAGGCCAGCCGAGAAACATAGTCCCTCCAGCGTATCCTGGGTCTTCCTCTGGGTCTCCTCCCGGTGGGACATGCCCGGAACACCTCACCAGGGAGGCGTCCAGGAGGCATCCTAACCAGATGCCCGAGCCACCTCAACTGGCTCCTCTCGATGTGGAGAAGCAGCGGCTCTACTCCGAGTCCCTCCCGGATGACTGAGCTTCTCACCCTATCTCTAAGGGAGAGTCCAGACACCCTGCGGAGAAAACTCATTTCAGCCGCTTGTATCCGAGATCTTGTTCTTTCGGTCACAACCCAAAGCTCATGACCATAGATGTGTTTTTTCATTCAACCTTTATTTAGTCAGGTAAATCTTATTGAACCTCATGGGCTCATTTACAAAAGCGACCTGCTAAAATTAAAGAACGATGAACAGCAATGGTAGAATTTCCTTAAACAATAAACAAACAATAAACAATAGAAAACAAAAAAGAGATAAAACAAAAGAAATACTTTTTTTTTAAACAAAGTATCAAAAAACGAGCAAAACAAAGTTTCTTTTGTAAAAAAAAATGAACAAATTTAATAAACATAAACATAAATCAATTAAGAGGCCAAAGAATTGTGACAACGTTCAATCTTTCTTACAAGGATCCTCTTCTCCTCTTGGTCTTCTTACTGCAAGGACGCCATCGAATGCCCTTCTCTTTGTTGCAAGACTGATAGAGTCTGAAATGCATTTATAACCAAGACAAATCAATCAAGTAAGAAACTTGTAATATATACCGGTACCCAGAAGTATTTTTGCAATTTCATCAAATTTTACAACTGTATTTGCTCACCTTCTGCCCACTCCTGTATATCACTGACCCAGTCACCCAGTTGACTGTCAGTCACAGAAAACTCGGTTCTTAAGGACTCCAGGTTCTGAAGTCAGTTTTGAAGAGCGTTTCTTTGCCTATGTTGCAAATAAATTAAAATAAATAAATAAATCACATTCAAAGAACAAAGCATGTATAGGCATAAAAATAAAAAAACACTAGTTTCATTACCTTCTGATATCGACCGGTCAGTGAGGTGGTCAAGTAGTCCATTTTTTGCTGATTCTAGCGCATGGCCATAAGAGTCAGCATGTCTATCTGTCCTGTAAACAGAAAGCCCACAATATTAAGTGTTTTCCATCATCATTGTTAGATACTTATAATAAGAGGAAACCAATATTTGGCCTCCTCACCTGCTTTGGACATATGTTTTGTCGTAACTGCAATCCTTGAGAGAATTGTATTACACTGCTCCACTTCCTCCCCTAGAGTCAAACCAGCACCATCTTGATATGCTCCACTCCACTTGACCTGAATAAAGCATGCACACATAAAATAAAAATAACTGAGTCAAAGATGGTGATACAGATGTGGAAGTGTTCCAACAAGGTGATTCTATGCCTAATCAGTGTTTCATACCTCACATTTGAAGTCATGGGCCTTGGCATGAAAAACCAAGAGAAATGGCTTCATTTGGAGAAGGTGTTGTAACTCAGGACAGCTTTTTGTCACTTTTTCAAGATATGGCCAGTACTTGCAAGTAACATCCATACAAAAAAAGGTGATCTGCCTTTTGGCCAGCCGTTGCTGCAGGTACAAGGGATAAGCAAATATTTCACCCTTGTACATATTTAGGGCACTAAATAGGGCACTCCATGTCTGCACACAGCAAGCTCCAATCCCTCCTCATCCAGCTTACTGCTGGATCTCTGGGAGGTCTCCCTGGCCACTGTCCACCACAAACACCTCTTCCAGAAACCTAGAATGCATAAAATTTACAGTGACTGTGGTGAGACCTACCATCATTACAGGATTAAATATTATTGTAGTTATGTATATATAATCTGAAGTCTTACATGTTTGGTTGTTTTGTGTACATACTCCACAAATCTTCCCACGTCTTCATCCTTGGCTATGAAGAGGTCCTCAAATATTGCAGGTTCCTCATATCTGGAAAAAAAAAAACAATTATGAGGTGTTATGGTCCAAAGGTAGTGAACATTAGTCACTTACAGGGGGTCCCCGACATACGAGGACAGCGACCTACAAGGTTCCAGATTTACAACATTATCATATTTAATAAAAATATGAAAATATATATATATATATATTTTTTTGGTGTGTTTAAATGTTCTTAATTTCATGTGTACAACACTTTGTTGCAGCTGTGGTTGTTTTAAATGGCTTTATAAATAAGTATAATCATTTTTATATGTTTTGTTTCAATCTTGAAGCGTATTCACGCAACTTCCGGTGTTTCCAGAAATGCATCCGTGTCAGCCATTTTACGCTCGCCAAGTGCAGTCAAGTGAGGTCCGCCAGTATAGGCACTCGACAGCCGGCTTTGGATCACTATTTCTCCCATAAGAGGATGCCTCATACGGATAAATTAGCTGGAAACACTCGCTGAACTCTGTGGATGTCTCAGGACTGGAGCAGCAGCCGCGATCGCTCCGCCGAGCGCTCCTGCGCCGCGTGAAGCTGCAGACAGCCAACCGGACTGGATTAGCAACGAGCTAACATTAGCCTCGTAGCTCCATCCGACAGCCGGCTTTGTGCGATCAGAGGTTCCTGCGCTTGGATACATGATCTGGAGCTGAACGGTGGTTTTGTGGAGGAACAGATGGGCGAAGCAAAACGACACTGTTGACTGCGTGAAGCTGCAGACAGCAACGAGCCGGACCGGAGGAGCAACAAGCTAACATTAGCCTCGTAGCTGCAGCTGACAGCCGGCTTTGTGCGATCAGAGGTTCCTGGAGCTTGCCTCGATGTCGGACTGGAAGCCTAAGATATCGGGGGACCCCGAGCTAACTTGGAGAAACAAAGCCAACAGCCTTTTTGGAGGTGCAGCTAAACCGGACTGCCCGGAGCTGCAGATTCGGAGGGGCTAAATACTAACAGGTGCAGCTAAAGGCGGCGCGCGCAGACAGCTTTCGGTAAGTTATTAAAATCTTTCTCTGGCTCCAAATGTATGAAGTTAACATACTAACAGTCCTTCCTTTAAAAAGTTTAAACTGCGTGGTGCTCCAGCAAGCTGCGGGGCTCGGACGTAACGCAGCGGAGCTCACGCAACGGAGCGGAGGCAAACAGACGACAGA
>JBBPBX010098561.1:0-12669 GCA_038048925.1 Garcialebias charrua
ATAAAGTAAACAGACTTCAGCCTACCATAGTGCATTAACCTTTAACTCAAAATAAAATACAGACTTCAGGTTTTTTTTTACATATTGATTCATATTTAGTAAAAAAAATAAATAAAAAAATAAATCGATTTTGGGGCTTTTAGCATAGATTCTGATTCGCCAGGACTAAGAATCTAGATTCTTTAAAAAATCAATTTTTTTTCCTGCACCCCTAATATTTTGTGCTTGTAAATCAGACTGTAGTTGTGGATTAAGTTTTGTAACCTTGTAAAATAAAATGGCTGAGATTTCTGCTACGAGCATGTGTAGATATGAATGTGTGCATGTAAAAAAGATTTGTATTTGTAAAAAAATAAATGAAAAATACACACGTTACGGTACTTTTTTCCCCCGTTTTGTTAAGCTCTGTTTACAGATACTGTACAACGCTAAAGCTATGTGGAAAAAAATCTATGCTCAAGTTCCAAAACTTACAAATATACATGTGAGTTTCAACTTGTAATTATAAATTATGACCTTATGTTTGTTCCTCTCAGCTGATAGGTCAGTTTCATGTCAATCACAAATTGAGCAATCCAGTTGGAGAATAGATGGGTTTGGCTGTCGGGTTGGCGCTTTACCAAGCTGCAGGTCCTGGAAGAGTAGTACATTTTGAAGATGGAGGATGGTGCCAGCTCTTCTGCACCTCAGTCATTACTCAATGGCTTTGTGTAACTAAAGCTAAATCATTAGCTGGACATATATTTGAAAATCACATTCAATAGTGCTGGTGCCATCCTCCATATTTAGAATGCACTCAGAGGCGGTCCTAGCCTATTTGGCGCCCTGGGCGAGCAACCCCAACGCCCCCCCCCGGCCGCTAGATTGCCAGTGGCGGTCCTCTCTCAGAAAATTTTGAATAAAATAGATGCCATTTCCTGCATTTTGGTGATTCTGGTGTATTTTAATGGGTTGTTCAACATCTAGTTTTACCTACATATATAATCTATTCAATAACTATTTTAGAGTTAATGGCAGAACAAGAAGTAGCCTGAGACAAACATGTAGCATTAACACATTATGAACATTACTCAAAAATTGTTTCCATAAGAACATTATCAAATATTTTATGTGAACGGTAAGATACTAGCAATAACAGCATTGTGAGAGGTGGACAGTTGAATCCGGAGGCATCCACCTCTGTTTAATGATGGACGGTTTCTTTTCACAAAGATGGCCTCCTTTACTCCTCTCTCAAACCATTGTTCCTCTCTATCAAGGAGGAAAGATGACTGAGTTTGTCACAGCTCCTCAGACTGAAGAAGTCTTTTGATACAAAGAAGAATCTGTCCAGAGGACTACATTTATTGAGCCTGCATCAGAACAATAATCTGTAAAGATTTAGTACATTTTATACGGAAAACTAATTTTGATTTAACCAATTAATATATTTTCAATGGCAAAATATGCAGGTTTATTTCATATTTCTGTCATACTATTCCCTTTCATTGCTTTATGCATTTATTGTCTTATAATGAGTCACTACTGTTGTTTAGGAAGTGTTTATATTACTAATACTAATGCTTGTTCACACACAGTTGGAACAGCTCACCTGGGGCCTCATGTATCAACCGTGCGTGCGCACAAAAACATTGCGCACGTCACTTTCCACGCAAAACCCCGTATGTATCAAAACTGAACTGAACGTGAATATATGCGCATCCAGGTACATATCCACGCAAGCTCCCGAGCAGGCGTACGCACGTTTCTGTGGTTCTTGTTCCTTTGGCGACACTTACAGGTGTTTCAGAGAAACTGAAGCCCCACAGTCTGTGGTTGACTTTAAAGCGGCTTGAAGACCTTTCTTTTCAACCGAGCATACTTTACTCCTCATGATTCTACTTTTGATCTTAGCTGATACTGTTGTTGATTTTAATTGTTTTATTATTTGTCTTATTGACATTCAAATATGTTGCACCTTGTAGCACTTTGAGATTTCCATTAATGAAAAGTGCGTTATAAATTGAATTCATTATTATTATTATTATTATTATTATTATTATTATTAACTGTTCATGATGTGAAAATGATTAATATTCCCTCCAAACACACGATTAACAAGTATTACATCCACATGACGCAGTGAAATAAAGGACGCGCAAAGTTGTGCCAAAAATAAATTTAACAGGAACGGATTCATTCAGCCTTACTGGAGAATAAATAGTGTAACACGCAGAGCATTTATTTAGAAACAGATATAATTTTCTGATCTAGGATATGGCTTATCAGCCGTTTTCAGAAATAATCATTTTTCAGTTTGGCACTGCTGCTGCGCTCTGGGGAGCCGTGCATCACGCGTGCATACAGAAGCAGCGGTCAAACTGTTCCACAGAGGGAGCTGCAGGTCGATCGGGACTGTGCAGTCCAGTCCACACAAAGCCGGATCATGTCCAATGGAATGTCTCATCCATATGATTCCAAAGGCTGAGTGGTCGCGCTTGGAGCGCGCGCGCGCACCCTCACCGGTGTCGACACGGCAGCTGGAGGTGTTTCATTATCTGCGTTTATTGTAGATTTCTCCAAAATGACACGTGAAAGTACACCTTATATAACTTGTAGGAGAGCAAAAGCTTCACAGACAGACTGCGCACAGGGCTGCGGACTGATGTCATGAAATGTCTCCACCAAGACGCACAGACTCGTTTCTTCACATCATCTACATAAACAAAGATCTATGTTTTAGCAAACATCCAAGTAAGTTCCTCTGTGTTTACAGTAATAATGGTAATAAACTCGTGCGCAAAGTTAATATTTCCACACAGAATGAATGAATGAGCCGGTTCGCGCACCACAGCAGGGTGCGCGCGCACACAAATACCGACAATCACTCGTTCTTTGCATGATGAACACATTTTATTACTATTCTTACTTAGGATGTTTGTCCTCACTCATATTATATTATATTCATTATTTTCCCGAATACCGACAATCACTCGTTCTTTGCATGATGAACACATTTTATTACTATTCTTACTTAGGATGTTTGTCCTCACTCATATTATATTATATTCATTATTTTCCCGAATCTAGAAATCATTTCTGATCGCGCAGGGATCAAACAAACATGTCCTTCACACATGCAGGAAGTAATTTGCATCTGTTTAACATATGTAAATGTAGGCGTGTCAGGGGAGGTGTCTCACGTGCGCTCAGTTCCACGTCAATTGTGATGTACAAAAGGAATGTGCGTGGATTCAGGTGTACGCTCAGTTTGATAAATCCGGATCCTTTTGTGCGTGCACACATTTCTGGGTTTGACCGTACGTCACTTTTCAGTGAGGACTCCATGCAAGTCTTTGATACATGAGGCCCCTGTTCCTTTATACTGACAGGAACAATCCCCTCATCACTCCTGGCTCTAAATCACATTAAAAAATTGTCATAATTGCACAAATCTCCCCTTTTTACCAAGACTTTTGATCAATTCAGGCCAATTTCATTAGAGAGTTGAATCATCTGACATCTCAGGGCACTTTTCATATAGAGCAGGTCTTCACCAGACTCATATATTATTTAAATTATTTAACAGATACAGAATGTTATGTCACAATGCCACACACCACAAAATTAAGTGACTTCATAATTAACTTGAACTGTGGTTTGCAGCAAAGTTCAACAGCTGCGTCTGTTTTCCTTCTCTTCTCTGCACCACCCTTACTTTTCCTCCCTTCCATGATCTTTTCACTGACCGCACGTAGTGTCACCTCCGCACCTTACTAAACCGAAACTGAAAGTGGATGAGGTGCACGGTGCCCCCCAGCAGCTGCTGTGGTGATTAAACTGAGGACATGTGAATAAATGAAGGGTGGGGCGGCACAGGAGCAGTTCAGTAGTGGTGTTCTGTGTTATGTTGTTAAAAACAAAAGTTGTAAAAGATTAAAAATAAATAAAAAATAATCGAGGCGCAGTGTCTCTCCTTCTTCTTCTGCTTTGCCGCCCCCTGCTGGACGGCGCCCAGGGCAACAGACCATATTGCCCATAGGGAGGACCGCCACTGAATGCACTATCCTATAACAATAAAGCAATTTCTCCTTTTTTATCTCAAGTCTAGCCAGCTAATGCTATATGGCATGTTCTGTGGAGGGGCTTTTCCAAGGGATTTTTGTTATTAATATACCCTTCCACTTCTACGCTGATGACTGTCAAATTTACTTCCCCCTAAGACGAAATGGTACAGGCTCTATTCAACCTCTGCTCGACTGCCTGGCTGACATCAGGGACTGGATGGCTTTAAATTTCTTAAGCTTCAACGATAAGAAGTCGGAAGCCATATTGTTCCTTCCCAATGACACAACCTCAAACCACTGCATTGACCTGTCTGCTCTACCCCTGTCCGAAAAACAAAAAGTCACAAATCTGGGAGTGATAATGGATCCTTCCATGAAACTCAACAGTCATGTAAACATGATCGTCAAATCCTGTTTTTTCCAGCTGAGGCGTCTGTCTAAGCTGAAGCCCATATTATCAAAAAACAACCTGGAGACAGTGATTCACGCATTCATTACATCTAGGCTGGATTACTGCAATTCACTTCTGCTTGGCGTCAGTCAAGCCACCATTGCACGATTACAACTGGTTCAGAACGCAGCTGCCCGATTTTTAACCAGCACACGCAAAAGAGAGCACATTACACCAGTCTTGGCCTCCCTTCACTGGCTACCGGTTCATCTTCGAATCCAATTCAAAATTCTCATGTATGTCTACAAATCGCTGAACAGTCTCGCCCCCGCCTATCTCTCGGATCTGATACACCCATATGTCCCTCCACGTGCTTTGAGGTCAGAGGATCAGGTACTCTTAATAGTTCCAGAAACTCGCCTTAAGCGCAGGGGTGACAGGGCGTTCTCTGTAGCAGGCCCAAGACTCTGGAACGAGTTACCGCTGCTCATCAAACAGGCCCCCTCCCTCTCGGTTTTCAAATCCCGGTTAAAAACTCACTACTACTCCATTGCTTTCAATGCCAGCTGATTTGTATTGGATCGTTTTATTTATGATCTGCAATGTTTTTATGTTTTTCGTGTTGTACCTCATTGTCTGTGTTGCCTGTTGCGTGTTTGTTTGTCCAGCACTTTGTGTGGACTTGTTCCTGTTTAAAGTGCTTTATAAATAAAATGGTATGGTATGGTATGGTATTAATAAAATAAAGCTTCTGTTACTTAAACTTTTGGATCAATTGCTGTTTGTAATATCTAATGTCCATTACAAATCCAGTTTTCTGCACTGCTAACAAGTGTTCTTTTAGGCAAAATCTGAGCAATCTGAAAACATAAAGCCCACAGTTGTTTGGTCAAAAGATCTACACGAAGAGGTTGTATTCACTGGATGAAGTAACACTAATCTGGACCTGATTGAAAACCATAGTCTAGTCTGTGACAGCAGAGAAAAATTAGCCAAACAACACTTGAATTTGGATAAACAAGCTGATTTTTTGTGTGAAACTTGAATCTTACAACTAATTTGTTGGAGACTCTGAGCTTTAATAACTTCATTCAAAGCTAAAAAGCCGGAGACACATAGATATCTGCTAAATATGGTTTCTTTATAACTATTTTTAGGCTTTATTTTATGCATTTGGGTTAAGTTTGTAATTACAGCTCTGCTGCAGGGACGGAAAGAATAAAGGAAAAAAGAGGAAAAGCAAACAGAGGGGAAATAAAGAAAGCCTTTTTTAACTGTATCAATTTTTTCTTATTTACCTGATTTTTTTCAAAGATTGTTCTTCCGTGTTTCTGAAATGTTCACAATTTTCTCCAGCTTTTCTCTGTTTTTATTATTTTTTATTTTGTCTGTTATTTTTCTCACTCAGAGCTTCATCCCTCTCACTCCTCTCCCACATCGCACTATCTTCTTCCTGCTCAACAACAAATCATTGCTGGTAACCATGCCGGTGGATCAAGTGGCAGCCTATTAATGTACATGCGTATAGCCAGAGTCTAGCAGTCCTGCAAGGTGATCTGAAAATCGATGCTGTTGGTGTGCAGCTCGACTCCCAGCTTTGAATATGCAGCATTCTCTGTCTGCTTAGCCAAGCACAATACAGTTACATCACACAAATATAAACAAAAATATATACACACTTTGCATCATGATTTCAAAAAAATCTATGAAAACTGAGGAGAGCGGTCACACAAAGGTTAGAGAACGTGAGCCTGTGATGGGTGAAAAGATGAAGCACCCACACCTGCCTCCACGCTCATTTGCCCTAATTTGGACCCCTGGCTAAGACCCTTAACCCCCCATCTGCTCCCTGGTCTGCCTTAGACGGCAGCCCTCTGCTCCACGTGTGTGTTCACATGTGCGAAGGGGAAAAAATGCAGATAATTAATTTCGACATTGGGGATTAATAGAGTACAAATAAAAACCAAATGAGTGGAAATATTTTATGTAGGTCAGTGCAGACAGCTCCACAGAAAATAAATTAAATGTGTGATAGATATATCTGTCTATCACACATTTAATGTATTTGCTGTGGCAGATAGATAGATAGATAGATAGATAGATAGATAGATAGATAGATAGATAGATAGATAGATAGATAGATAGATAGATAGATAGATAGATAGATAGATAGATAGATAGATAGATAGATAGATAGATAGATAGATAGATAGATAGATAGATAGATAGATAGATAGATAGATAGATAGATAGATAGATAGATAGATAGATAGATAGATAGATAGATAGATAGATAGATAGATAGATAGATAGATAGATAGATAGATAGATAGATAGATAGATAGATAGATAGATAGATAGATAGATAGATAGATAGATAGATAGATAGATAGATAGATAGATAGATAGATAGATAGATAGATAGATAGATAGATAGATAGATAGATAGATAGATAGATGGATGGATGGATGGATGGATGGATGGATGGATGGATGGATGGACAGATAGATGGACAGATGGACAGATATATGAATCCCAAGCTATTCCCCAGGCCCAATAGGACATCTAATCCCTCCAGTGAGTGTTTTGGGGGTCTTTAATAAGGGTTTGTTCCAAAGAAGGATCCAAAGAAAAGCAACCAGAGGGGGTGCTGGTGTAGATTCTGACATCCAGAACATGCTGAAGTTAAAAATTAAACTGTAACTGAACTTCTATTTTGTAGACCATGGTTCGCTTTCCATTTGCTGTGAAGGCATCTTCACCAGATGCTTGAACAACCACAGCTGACCTCTTGATGCGAGGGAGCAGCAACTCCACACCGAGATCCTCCTAAATGATAGAGCTCCTCAATATGTCTGTAAAACTGAACTCACTCATCCTGCAGAGGAAGCTCTTCAATTCTTTCATCTGGGATTTCTTAATTTCAGACATGATCTCATGAACATAAGGGAGGGTTAGATAATCAACAACTCAGCTCCTTCTTCACTAACACAGACTATTTTCCATTCAGAGTACTGAAAGTCATGGGTTAAAAACACCAACAGCCACACCCTGTTATCTTGTTGATGAACACTACAAACAGGATTGGAGACAACAGTCCTGGTAAAGACCAACTCAGGAACATGCCCGACTCTGTGCCATGGATGCAGACACAAGCCTGTCTTTGGCCATACAGGAACTGGATAGCTTTTAAAATTGTTCTTATTCCCACAGCACACCAACTATTATCCCACTGAGTACTGGAGTCACAAGCCTTCTCATTGGTTCAGTAACCATAGCATCAGTCTGTCTGCTCTCTTTCACTGTGCTCTTTTAGAGAGTTTAGAACAGTGTTAAGAACACTGGAAGAGTGTGGGAAGGGTTTATAAAGCCTTAAAATTATATAAATACTGAAATAAATACAAAGTATAACACCCCTACTTATGAGATGTTCACCTATTCATTCAACCTTTATTTAGGCAGGTTAATCTCAATGAGCCTCGAGGACTCATTTACAAGAGAGACCTGCGGGAGGGTCTGGAACGTAACCCATGCGATAGGTGATGTACTACTGTACATATATATTTTTTTTCTGTTATTTAATTTTGTTCCATGTTCCTCAGTAGGGCAGCACGGTGGCACAACTGGTAAAGCTCCTCCCTCTCAGCAAGCAGGTCGGTTCAAATCCCGGTCCGGGGGCCTTTCTGGATGGAGTTTGCATGTTCTCTCCGTGCATGCGTGGGTTTTCTCCGGGTGCTCCGGTTTCCTCCCACAAACCAAAAACATGCATGTTAGACTGATTGGTAACTCTAAATTGTCCCTAGGTGTGGGTGAGAGAGTGAATGGCTGTTTGTCTCATTTGTCTATGTGGCCCTGTGATGGACTTGCGATGTGTCCAAGGTGTACCCCACCCCTCGCACAGTGATTGCTGGACATGGGCACTGGTGACCCCCGTGACCCAAAAATGGAAGAAGTGGGTAAAAGATAATGGATGGATGGATGGATAGACAACAGAGAGCACCAACAAAAATATCTAATCTGCTCACAGCAATCATGGAAGACTTGTGGGAGTGATTTGTCAACCTTACCCTGAAACAACTTGACAAATCCCAGTTTTACCACTGTGCACAATCACGCAGAACCTGTACTAAACATTATATCAGTACCTGTATGGTCTCGGCTTATCCTGCTGTGTATAAGCTTCAAAGACTTGTAGCTCTTTCACAGGTCAATGGGAAGCCACAAAAGACAGCTGCTTGAGAAAGGTTGTACTCAAACAGAGCTAGCCATTCATGAACAAGAATTCAATGATTTTCAGTGATCAGGAGAACTGAAAGTGGAGCAGAGGAAGACCGGTTTGAACCTTCATTACCTCTGAGTTGTTCAAATCTTGCTAAAGGTTACAGAGCAGAATATCTCTACAGATTTTTTTCAGACAAAAGGAAAGAAAGAAAAAATAAGAAAGAAAGATTTCTTGAAAAAAGTTTGTAGAAATCAAAAAATAATTGTAAACAGGCATTGTCTTGTACCTCGTTTTTATTTACAAATGTCTCCTTAACTTGTACATACATAACAAGGTGGCATTTATGTGTTTTGAAGGTCAGCCATTGATCAGTTATAGATGTAAATCCAATGATTACATTCTGAGTTTCAATTAAATCTATTTGCTGGTTCATGTGAAATTTTGCTAACAGACAAATATGGTTAACGCCAAATATTATCGTAACAATGTTAAACAAATATCTGTGTGATCTATAGCACTTGGAGTATTTGTTGAGGATGATGGTCAGCTACAGCTATACCAAATTTAAGCTGTAAATGTGACAGAGTGAGTTATAAATATTTTGTGTTTGCTAGCTTTGCTAGCCAGCTTGAATCACATTAAATCCAAAAAGGCAATTATTTCTGGATGCACATTCAGTGATTACTTTTTATAGATTTTAATGAAAATCTTCCCAGTGGTTTATGAGATATTTTGCTCACAGAAACACACAACATCAGTTACATTATTGCTGACTGCTCGTGGTGGTGAGTGATAAAGTTGCAAAAATAAAAGTCTAGTCATTTAGGAAAGTGTAAAATATTGAGGACAGAGTGACTCAGAGGCAAAGAGAAACTGGGGCACACGCAGGAGGAAACAGAACGTCGGTGTTCTTTAAAGATGAGCCATCACAGCCACTAACTCCCTGACGCTTCCTGCCAGGACTCGCCCTGCTTCATCGTCAGGTGGACCCATCAGAGCTTCATTCCTTTATAGCCATCTGTTTCTCACTCTCCCTGGTCCAACTTTTCTTTTTTACTTTATTTTAAAATGAACAGCATGCCTTAACTCCATGCGGTGTGGCAACAGAACCAGGAAGTGTTGAATCATTTTTTTTTTTTCTGACTGGATGTCCTGACTTGCACTGTCAGGGCTGCAGGGACTTGTTGAATGAGACGCGTCCACACGTCCATTCATTCAATCTGTCTGTTTTCTTCTAGTTGCCTTAAATCTAGTTCTAATTTTGCGTACATTATAATCTTCAATTAACATACAGACAACAAACACAAAGTCCTGCCTAGTTTTTGTCTGCAGTGGTTTCAACAGAGAAACAAAAACTAAAAATCAACAGAAGTTTGGTCTATGAATGCTGGTGAAGATTCTCAGTCGTCCAGGACATGATAAAATAAAATAAAAGGCGTTCAATACCAGATCAACTGGACTTTATTTGTTACAGAAAACGTTTCGACCTCTATCCAGAAGGCTTTATCAATTCTATGAACAGACTGTGTGCAAGTGGAGTTATAACAGTCTTAGGAGACACGCACCAACCTATGTAAATTTCAAGCTGATGTAACACATACATGTAAATTGACCAATCACACCTTAACAGTAGGGGTTTCTTGAGGTATCTGACAGAAGACACATGGTCTATGAAGTAAATAGACTGTACTTATATAGATCCTTTCTATCGCATCAAGATACACAGAGTGCTTTACAATACAATCCGTGCCTCATTTACCCATTCATACAACACTCCTCATATATCATCTCATCATATCTCATCTCATCATATTTAATCTCATCATATTTCATATCATATCATGTCATCATATCTCACCTAATCATATCCCATTTAATCTAATCTCATCATATATAATATCATCAAATATCATCAAATATCATCTAATCATAGCTCATTTCATCATGTCTAGGGTTGGGCATCGAGAATCGTTCGGAACCGGGACTAACTGTCCGGTTTTCCCGGAATCGTTCAAAATATTAATTTGCGATTCCTATGTTCGATGCTAGTTAGCCGACCGGAAGTAGCCCCGCCGAAAACCAACGAAGAAGAATCCACCGGAAGTGAGCATTCCGCAATCGAAAGCGTACTAATTAATAAAATGACCAGTCAGGTCAGTGCAGCACTTGCAATAATTTTATATCATGCAAAGGAGGGTGGAGAAGTAAAATAGTGTCCCGTCTTTGACGCGCTCCACCGGATTATTTTCGCTTCGTATCCGACCGGAAGTACAGAGTGGTCCGTCTGCAAAACGCTCCGCCGAACTTTTCGCTAATCGCTACCTCTTCGGCTCCATCAGGTAAATAAATAAACTATAAACTACATCTCATACCAACATTAAGGCAGATAACAAGTTATACTCTGCTTAAAGCGGTAAGTCAGCTCAAATACAAACACGATGCTAACGTTAGCTTGTATTTTTTCTTAGACAAACGACCTGAAATGGCTTCACAGTGTTCACCAGCGTCCAAGGTAAAAACGTCAGTGTAACTGAATTAAGAGTGCCACAGAACTGTTACAGCATATGTTGTGAAAAGGTTGCATCCCTTTTCAGATGTGGATTCAACCATGGATTGCACTTACATTGCACTCAAATCCAACACTTATTAACATTCTTAATCCATTTAAAGTTCTCTGTGTCTTTTAAAATGTTTTAATGTCTCTAGTTTTCATTATTATATAATTTCTGTTTATGTTCTCTTTCATTCCATTATGAGTGAATGTCACAGTTTGAAGAATTATTGAATAGGTTAGTTAGGCAATAACAACAGAGCTAATAATTGTACACATTCTCAGTCTTAAAAATGATTTAATAATCTCTTTTTACTGATAATACTGATAAACCTGTTGTTTGTTTAGGAACCTCCCTGCAGTCTGTCCAGAAAGTCTCCACTGGAGGAGCGTTTTGCTGAGGAAGAGGCACAACATAATTTCACAGCTCCATGTCCATGAAGAAACAAATGGAGAGAGGGCTGCAGATACCAGGACATCCCACCAGCTGTTCTGTCTGAAGATCCTGCTGCTGGTGGTGGAACCAGGTTAGCCCATCAGTGGGAGTTCAGTAACATGACTGCAGCATCAGACACTGGACAATATTATATGTATAATAGTAATAATAATATATGTTGGTGAGTCCTCCATGTTACCATACCATACCATTTTATTTATAAAGCACTTTCAACAGGAACAAGTCCACGCCAAAGTGCTTCATGTTGGCTCTAATCTGCCCTGTGAGAAATTCATAGTAAATGTAACAAAAGTTCATAGCATTAAATTCAAACAGAAGTTCAAATTATTTCATCCTGAAATAACTCTGGCTAACTACTGTAGCTTTTTTATAACATGGAGTTAAACTCAATGTAGTCTCCTCAGATAAATAGTGTTACCATTATTTTTATATTAAAGTTTCTGTTAACTTATTATTTTTATATTTGATTGTTTCTGTTCAGTGCCCTGAGACAACTTCTGTTGTGACTTGGAGCTATACAGTATAAATAAACTGAACTGAATTGAATTGACACGTCTTTTTGTAACCCCGCCTACAAAAAGAATCGGAACCGAGAATCGAAAAGAATCGGAATCGAAACAAAGAATCGGAATCGGAACCGGAATCGCTCAAATTCAAACGATGCCCAACCCTAATCATGTCTCATCTCTCATTATATCTCATCTCATTATATATCAACTTGTCTCATCTTAGCTTATCATACCAATGCATTTCAATGCACTACAATAAAAAATCGCGTGAACTAGACTTAGATTCACTTGTTGTTTCTTTAATAATAATAATAATAATAATAATGTCACATTTTGTCATCTGTGTATGTTTCCATACAAGACGAAATTTGTCTCTGCATTTAACCCAACCACCACCAGGTGGTGCAGTGGGCAGCTATAGAAAGCGCCCGGGGAGCTGGGGATGAGGTGTGCTGCTCATAGACACCACAAGGTATGCAGTGACCGGGGTTC